>BCLK01000159.1:0-143530 GCA_001748405.1 Paraphoma sp. B47-9
GTCGGTGAGCTTGAACTTCAGTAGTACATATCCGCGATGTAAAATTATTCAACACTCCCGAGCGCCACGTACCTACACGCGACCTAGACCTGCTGATACTTCAAACATCAGTGTCTTCCCACACAACTTAGCCATGACACGCCGGATGTCATACATGCTCAAACCTCCACTCTCTTTAGCATCAAAGTCTTCCCCGGATGCGGCGTATTCTGCTTCCCATGCTCCATCTGCTTATACCTCTCCTTCGCATCCCCCGGCATCTTGATATCAAAATCCAAAATCAATCTCGCAAGGATCATCTTAATCTCATTTGCCGCAAAGAATCGCCCCGGACACGCATGTCGCCCATACCCAAACGCCAAATTCGTGTCGTTGGTGGTAACGAATTGGTTGCGCGCGTGATCTGCGGCTGCGCCTCCACGTCGCAGCTTGTAATGCCTGAAGCCGTCGAAGGTGTCGCCGTCAGGATAGTATGCCGAGTCCGCATATATGGCGTGACTGGGAACTTCTATCATGACGCCGGGTGGGATGTGTTGGCCGTTGGAGAGGGTGATGCCTTTGAGCACACGACGGCCAAACGAGGCTGGGGGTGGTTAGTCTTTGTAAAGAGAAGCCGAATGTAGAAATCTTACTAATACCAGGAGGCCACAGACGCATTACTTCTTTCATGTATGAATCGAGCTTCCCCATCTGCTGCAAAGCACGGCTAGTGATGATGCCGTCGGCCTCGGTCATTGCAGCTCGAATCTCTTCTCGTAGAGGTTGAATGTACTCCGGTGTCACAGCCAACGTGTACAACATATTGGTTGCTGACATTGTGGTGGTGTGTATGGCAGCAAAAATGAGCCCGAGCTGCAATTTAGCCAGGCTTTCCACTGTTGTTGTGCCATCTTCTAAGCTCCTATCCATGAGCCACTGCAACATGTCGTCAGGCTTCTGCCAATTTGGATCAGTCTTTTGAGCTTCCATTCGCTCGCGGACAATCGGTTGGAGAAACCTTGCTGCCCTCGCCTCCATGTCGCGAAGTCGGTGTATTTCAGGCAGGCGAGGGACCAAGATGGGCCGCAGCCAGGGAGTGATCTGTTTGATGGCTTGAACAGCTTCGATCACAAACACGGTGTATTTACTGCCGCACTCAAGATATTCTGGAGCTTGACAGAGATCTGGTCCCACAAAAACACGACCAGAAACTTTAGCGACAATGTCAATCAGTTTGCTGTTGATCGAGATCTCCGTCCAATCATCGCATTCGGGGAGGTAGTGCCTCATGGCAGCATCGACTTCGCCGCAAATTGTGGGGTTTAGGCGCGCTTTCAATGTCAACAAAAATCACAGACAAGTTTTCACCATTGGAACTAACTTAGAGCCGGTGTTAGATCCGACTTGATGGTATGAGCAACAAGCGTTGACTCCGAAATGATCTTGGTGTATTTTGTTTCCATGCCCTGCAGTGTGATCAGCACTATTCGCCCAATGTCTCCTTGTATTGCTCACTCTATCGACGGCCTTTGGGAAACTGAGAACATCGTCAGGTAGTTTCCGCAACTCGTGTAGTAGAGCTGGAGGGACGACCACACAGTCTTCGTCTAAGCCTTGTCAGAACCTGATGTTCGATCGCGAAACAATTGCTGAATACTAACCATCAGACGTCTTGACGAGAAAGACACAATCCTTGAACTATTCTTATGTCAGTGAAGAGATCGCTTTGAAGTCGGAAAGAAAGTCGCACCTTCTGATAGCCTTCCTTGTATATGGACTTGGCAGAGCTGAGATAGTTTTGACGGTGCTTCTCTCCACCGTCTGACTGGCCAAGAGTTGGCAGGCTTGCGAGTTTTGCCCGATATGTGAGCTTCGGGATACAGGCACACACTGCGAAAATGAGAGCAGCGACGGCTGCTGTCTGTAGGGTGTGTGCCAGGCCTGAAAAGGTCTGGAATTCCATGATCCCCAGCGTAGGTCTGGTGTTGGTGGTGTTGGGCTCCATTCGCGTTGTTCAGATGAGTAGAGTGCAGGTCTTGGGAAGATAGCTGAGAAAGTGGAGAGAGGAATGAACGCTCAAGCCGTGGTGGGATCGGCCGTTGTTGAAGTAGGCAGGTGCACACAAGGCCCCGTTGTCAGTCCGGGCTGGGTACCCTCTTCAATAACAATCGAATCCTCGGACCGATCGTCAGGGTTCCTGTCTTGCGTGATGTACATCATATGGCGCGCACGACGTCTATACGGCCTGTACGGTCATCGGAAACAAGCAATGTGGCGGCTAGCCAAGGACCCGCCCCTTCACTTACGAACAGCCGACAGCTTGCGGCGTGTAGATCGCAACGCCAATGCCGTCGAGAGGGGTTTAACATGAGCTCAGATGAGTTGTGTTCAGACACACCAATGAGGATGCAATCTATCCGAACTCTATTTCGGCATACCTTGGAGACTGCCCGTTCGGTGTCTTGGGTTTCAACCTCCGTGATCGACTGATGGGCTACAGCTAGTTTTGCGGAGACACTGAGAAGACTATCATCTATGGGTCCAATGCATGGTCAACGAGACCGAGTGCGAGGCGATGATCGCAGTGGTAGTCGTAACCTTAGTCGTAGTCGTAGTCGTACGCGCACTGCATGGTTGCAAAGCTGAGGTTGCAGCTTCCATGATCCCTGCTTCGGCAGACGCCCTTCCCGCCTGCTAAACCATTAGGTGCATCGCCAACATCAATTCACTCTCTACAGCGTCCACGCAACATATCAAGACGGTGAAAGAAGGCAGCGCTGTAACGCTGTAACGATGACGTGTATCTCACGTGACTAGCATGAGATCCACCTGGGCACCGTGCTTGTGGTTGAACTTTGGGCCTACCACGCTACGCCGTTGCTCGTTTCATTGAAGAACGCATGCTATTGTCTCGCAACATGCAAGTTCCGCCCTATAACGATGTAAGGTTACTATGGAGAATGCAGTCTGGAACCAGAGGGTGCTCAATGTAGGAATCCGAACCGTTGTAGGAACGATTGAATGGACTACCAGCCGTCTGGGAACAGAAGTGATTTGATGCCAACATCAACGACGTCACTGTAAGGCTGCAAGACATTACTGATCATGTCGCGTGGGACACGCGAAGGGTACATTGAGCCTCGTCCGACCATGTTGTGTGGTATGGCTCCGTCATGGACTTGGCGCTCCCAGCGCTCTGGATTATGTGTACCACCTCTGCCACGATTAGCCAAATTGAGGTTGACAACACATTGCGTGTCCATAAAAATAGGCAAGTCGTGTTCGGCTGCGTATAGCTGCTCTTCGACCTGTTTATCAAGCACTGACAAGTATATGAATTGCATTCTGCGCTATGGCTTTGATTCCTCAAGCTCATGCGTTGAACGATCAAAGTAGCCCCTTGTAGTTCCAAATTTTCAGCTCTCCGATGCAAAAATCGAACAGAAAGACTGCCGATACGTCCGGAGAAACTAATATCTCAAATGCCTTCACCATTCACAAAGTCGACGCAACAATCATCGGCCCCTCAACCTCATCCCTCTTCTCCTTCCCCGAAATCACCTCCACAATCGTAAGCGCAAACAACAACGCAGTCCCAGGTCTATCATTCCAATTAGCACAACCATCCTTCCCCACCTCAGCAATGACACCACTTACCCTCTACTCGTAACCACCTTCCCATCAACCACAACCCTCTCCTCACTATACGCCCACCCCTTGCCCTCAATCTCCCCCTTCACACTCGGATGACTCGTAACCCTCACACCTGCACTCTTATGCTTTTCCGCCGATGCCACCATCGCCGTCGTCCCCGCACATATCGCCGCAACCCATTTCCCCGCGTTCCTGAAATTCGCAATCAATTCCAGCACGGCGTCAGTCGTGCTGAACGTTTTTGCGCCGGGACCACCACCGGGTAAGATCAGGATGTCGTATTCTTCGTGTGCGGATTGAGCGGGGACTGATAGGAGGCTTGGATGGTCTGGTACGATGCGAATGTTACGCGTCATACTGGAGCATGTGTTTTAGTTCCATGGTAGTGAGGAAGGACGTGAAGGGAAGACGCACTGTGCGTAGCCTTCGTTCTTGAGCTGGACGCCGGCGGATTTGACCTCCCAGCCGGCTCTGGTAAGAACTTTTCGTCGTGCTGTTAGCGGTCTGGATCATTTGTTGCGGCGATTTAGTCGTCGCTGGAGCATATGTGATGGGTGGGTTGCGTACCATCGTAGGGTGTGACGAATTCGATTTCCTCGGATCCGTCTGCGACTAGGATTAGTGCTTTTGGCATTGCGATTATTGGAGACTGTTTGCGGAATTGTGAGTAGAGCGGTTGATTTTGTTAATCATGGGAGTTATTGATGTCCTCTGGTAGGTGGTATGGTGTGATGCGAATGGTGACCTATGACGTCAGATTGCTGGCGCGCTGTGGGGACGGGAAGGCGCCAGGGTCTGTCAAGATCGTGCACTCGTGGCAAGGCTGACACGGTGCTCTTGTTGGAACATGGCGAAATATTGAAAGACTTGATATGTTGATTGAAGGAAATTGAAGATTGGCATTTGCTCCTTGTATATCCACCATGGATAACTCAAACCATCAGGATATCACGAACGCTACCCGCGCAGACCTCTATATACATGCGTGTAGGTTTTGAGTACATTAATCCAAGCCCTCATCGTAACCGTATTAGTGAACGCCACGCTTCTGGCGCCCAGAAAAAAGCAAAGTGAACATGCCATACCAAGCAAACGCGCAGCCCCGTTCTATGCATCTTGGGATATCTCTCATAAGCTCATGCAGTAATAGAATCAAGAAAAGGAACTGATGTGAAGGGGAGATCAATCGGTTTTGAGTTCTCGACCCTACTTTCATCCCCTTTAAACGATGTATTAATGCGGTGTGCAGCTTGACGGAGCGCCTGCCTCCTCCATCTGGCCGCGATATAAGTTGAAATGGGTATGTGAAACAAAAGCCGAACCATTCTATCGTGTTGCGTGAGTGCGTCGCAAAAATTTGAGGTATCAAAAACGGGTCGAAAAGTGTCAGAAGAGGATTCGAGTCATTCCAGATCACGACAACGGTACTCCATGCTGAGAAACTCCAGGCACCGGAATCCAGGAAGAAAAATGCAAACTACTGCCCCGATAAGGCAGGTCGGATGGCCATGACCTTGATGGCGCATTTCGAAAGATGCTCGGTGTCTATCAGAATGCAGAACAAAAGGTCATCACAAACTCATGGTCAGCCATTCCTAAAGCAAGGATTAGCCATCGTCTCAGAAGAAATAATAGAGTTCTTACCCATTCTGCGGGTCCGGATGATTGCAGCCCCTGGCCCATCGCGCCCATAGGAAGGGCGCCCAGATTCTGGTTGGGAAACGCACTCGATGTGGCGATTGCAGTATCTTTCCTGCGCGGTGGTAGTGCTCGCCCATTGGTGTCGTCTGCATCAGCCATTTCCATTTCTTGCGATCCACTCTTGCTTTGACCACGAGGTCTTCGAGGCGTTGCATTGCCTCCACGAGGTTGCGAGGTATTGGTTGAGCTGTTTGGCTTCGGTGGCCCAGGAGCGATGGGAACGACGCCGCCCGGTTTAGAATTCGAGACGGTGGTAGCTACAGATACACCTGTCATTGGCCTTTCACCTGCCGAGCCTGTTGATTGGGGCGATTCTGAATCCGCTGCCTTATGCGAGGTAGGCGTCGTTACGGGCGTCTGTGCAATTGAATTCTTGCGAGACGACTTCTTGGACGATCGTGTCGATGCTGACCCGACCGGTGCGTTGCCGCTGCCTCGATTACGCTTCTTGATGACATCAGTCTTCAACGACAGAGGACGCACCACGCCATGCAGCTTCAAGAACAGGCCACACGCATTGCACAGTGGGTGGCCTTCGGGATTGCGGCGCCACAAAGGCGTCGTTTGTGTGAAGCAATTGGTGCAAGTTGTGGGTGCACTGCTTTCGCCCTGCTTGGTACCACCGGGACTGGTAGGCCGCGACGGTGCTGCTGAATTGAAACCCGACTCTGGTGGTGAGTTTGGCGATGATTGCGGGCGGCCGTGCATTCCGTGTACCATGCCAGCTGCATTCGGTGTTGAGCTAGTGCGGGGTATTTTCTGGCGTCGGGGGTCGTTGCCACGATTGCGGATGTCGCTAACAGAGGCTGCTGAGCCATGCGTCCGGCCAAGGCTGCCCCCTGGACTCCAGTGATCTTGCGGTGAGTGCACCATCTCGGTCGGCCCAATTGTGACCGTCTTGCGAGGCGGTCCTGCCGGGTAGCGCGCTTGCATGGGATTAAACTGGTTCGACAGATTCGTCTCCCACTGAAAGCCAGCGGTGAAGTCCATGCTGTTTTCGTCCATTGGTGAATACTCAGGGTTGGGCATGGTGCGGTCTGCGAAAGCGCCGCCTTCCTCGTCCTCGTTGTCTGAATCGGCACCGAACGTGAACATGTTTTCCTGCCTCTGCATCTGCAACTCATGCTGCTGTCGCAAGGGCAGGTTGTTATGCAGAACATGATTTGGGTCGACGTGATTGGTGTGGCCAAAGGAGGGTGCCGAGAAGGGCAGAGACGAACTGGCGCTTGTCACAGGACTGAAGACAGAGTCGGGCCCGCCGCCACCCGGGTTGAAAATGAACTGTGGCTGCATGGACGTCGAGAGATTGGATGGCCGGTGTGGTCCATACGACGAGCCGCCGTGGGGGCCGCGGATGTCCATGCCGGTGCGGTCAAAGTACATTTGGTTGTCTTCAGGGAGAGGCTGAGGCGTTGACACAGCTGACGGGAAGGCGGAGCTTGGGGGAGAGTAGTAGTCGGTGGAGTTGAGTGAGGACGCCATGGAGTTTGGATTGAACATGTTGGAGTAAGAGGCACTGTGGTTCATCATGGGCGAGCCAACGGGCGAGAAGCCAAAGTTCTGCTGGAAGGGGCCAGCCGAGTTTATGATGGGATCTTCGTGCATCTGGAATGTGTCGATGGAGAAGGGGACCTGCGCCTGCGAGGCCGGGTAGTTGGGTGGGTGCATTGTCTGGTCGAGCGAGTACTGGTTCAGGTCGGCTTCGCTTTGGGCGTCGGTAGGTATCATGATACTGTTGACAGGAGGCACTTGGGGAGAGGCCTCGGCGCGCCGCTTGGGTGGCTGATAAGCAGTTAGCAAGAGGTAGGGCGACGTGAAGGTGGGCGATAAGGGCACTCACTCTGCGCTCGTCAATGCTGGTCTTGCGGACGTGGCGAGAAACGTAGCCAAACTCATTCTCTCTGTTGACAAGGGGAGGAACTGAGGGTGCAGAAGCGTGGGCGAGGGCGAGATTATGGTCGTTGGCCTGATTAGGCTTTCTTATCGGTATCGCTGGGGCGGTTGCATTAAATGGACCTGGCGTATCATTCGACGGCTCTGGCGACAGGCCTGCAGGGCTGCCGACGGACGACGGAAATATAAAGTCGTCTAGATTCATAGTGTCGTGCGGTGCGTGTGGCGCTGGTACCTGCGCATGCTCCGACGACTTCCTCAACTGCTGGGCGATGCCGCTGGGAGCGGACCTGGGCACAGGTCTCGCACTCGCGGCTGGCGGCGGCATCAGAAGTTCATTGCTCTGGCTGATGCTAGCTGTGGCAATTCTGCAAAAGAAAGGCGCCTGTTAGCAACGAGTACAGAGAGTTGCACCGCGTGGAGGCTGCGGTAAGCAAGAGACATGGCGGCATTCGTACCCTTTATTGCGATCGAGCTCGGCTCGCCGCATATTCATGGCCATCATTCGCCAGGTCAGGTTCTCCATGCGCTCTGCGTTTGGCAGTTGCGTCTTTGCACGCGAATACAGCTTCCAAATCTGCGTTCCCAACGGGTCGTTCTTCTGCATCTGCTCGGGCGACTCCACGCTGGGGCTGCCCGCATCGTTGCCAAACTGGGGAAATATGGCCTGCTCAAGCATGCCGCGGCGGGCTGCGTCCTCGGTCGGCGAGAGCTCCATGCTGCTGCCCTCGGGCGCACGATAGTCCATGGACGGCCGCGAGAAGACGGCCGGTGGAGGGGGTTTTGAGCGAGCCTGTGGGCTGGCGATGATGTCGTAGCTGTGTCGCGCGCGCTCTCAGTGTCGGACGGGCGCACCCCACGCTGCAGCACTCTCGCCTGCAACTACAGCCGATGTAGGCCAGGCGTGCGGCAGCAACTGTCGAGCGGGCACGCACAGGGAACGGAATGGTCAGCACAGGCACGGCGGCGTGGTGGGCGGATGCGCGGTACAAAGCAGCCAGCACGACTGCTGCGCGTTTGAATAGAATACTGAAGCTGGATATTGGGTGCGCGGATTGCTTCTGCGTGCCTCCACGGGGAGCCCTCGAACACAGCAGTCCCGGACCACCAGTGAGCGGCGCAACAATTCAATTCGAGCTTACCGGGCTGCAGCGTGCGACGGCTGCCGGTGGCGCTTGGCGGGTCGTGAGTAGGCTTGACGCTGGGTTCTTTGGGGAGAGCGAGAGGCGCGCGAGACAGGATCGTTCCCACGTAGACCCCCACCATCAATTCACTGCTCGCCAATCACGCATGCAGCCGGCGGACCACCCAAGCAATTCCTGGTCGACCACCCGAGCGCGCAACACGCTCGAGTAACGCCAGCCCGCTCTCTCCACATTCCGTCAAGCGCGCGACCTGAAAAAGCAACTTGGACGAGGCACACGACACCAGCTAACGCGCTGTCTGCGCAGCGAGGTGCCTGTCGTGGGCCGCAGCCGATGGAGCAGTGCGCGGTGCAAGTCCGTCATCGACGGCCTGGGGCTGAACGGAAGAATGCTTGCCTGCCCGCTTAGCATGCATGCTGCAGGCCCCTGTTCATTTAGACACTGGAGACCGCCTGAACCGTGCAGCCAGACAATTTGGCAACCCTGGGCCGTCGTCTTCGAGACTCCAGACGTGGGTGTGTGGGAGGTTTTTCGGTCGCGTGCAGCGTTGCAGGCTGCGCAGGCAGCGCGGGCAGCACCCAGTGCACACACTCCCTCGCCAGCAGCACAGTCTGCGAGGCGTAGCTGTTGAGGTGCTGGACGAGAAGCAGATCTGGCATGGCTGTTGCGCCTCGCGTATCCACTGTCGATCCCTGGACGTCACCCCTCTGGACACGCTCCTGGTGCAACAACGGCGTCTCCATTCGCCAGCCGGCAACGACTACGGTAGGTAAAGCAGCGCATCCATGCCGCCATTGGCTACGAGTGCTCGGTCCTTCTGGTACATCACGCCTGGCGCGCCGGATCGAGCAATCCGCCTGAAGAACATCTCGGCGCTCATCATCAAAAAGTCATGTTCGCGTACCGGCGACTGCTTGCGCGGAGGCACCTCGCGCACTGCTTGCTCGATCAGTACACATTTGCAGCAGAAGTGCGTGGAGCATTGCGTGTGTGGCAACATATCACTCCCCGGCATAGACAGGCCTTCTTGTATTGAGGACCCGCAAATCCCAAGATATTCCCAGCATTTACCCGAACGCGAGGGACCTTTCCGATTGCTGCCGCAAGAGCAATCGTGCACGGGACTTGCCTTCCTACAATTTCCGATAACTCCAACGATTTCAGGGTCCTTCCACAACTCCACTGCTTAGTGTATGCCACAAACCCACCATGCCGTTGCACAGCACGTGGGCCGTGGCGACTCGAGCGCCTAGTCTAATTCAACAACGCTACCTCATACTCTTTTCCAGCTACGGATGGTTCTAATAATATGAGCTTCAAACTTTACTTGCAGCGGAGAGGTCGATCTGCTCTGGCACTTGCTCAAATTTTGTCAACAAGGTCAAATTCTCCAATGTGCATGCCAGCCGCTGCCGACCAACCGAGCTACTGCATGACCTGCCCTGGTTCCAGATCAGACCCTGGTTCCAGATCGGAAAGATGACGCGGACTACTGTGAAGACTGAGGGTTCAACTTCGACAGCTCCTTGTTACTCAGGGTTCGAGAAGCAGCAATGAGCCGCATGCGACTCCACCAAGCATGCGGCTCGACCCATCTTCAGGCACTGGAATGCATCTTTTACACTAGCTTCCATCAGCCACGAAGCCTGAGGCCACAGGCTGCTGATGCAGGAACGTGCTTGATGAGGATCCACCTACGCCATCCGACGCTGTTGATTCACGCCATCCGACAATGTTGATTCTTTGACCATTGAGGTCGTGCTTTCAAGTTCACATCACTGACGGGGTTCTGGGACGCAAATTCATTGGTGGTTGTCATTTGCTGATTTTGAACCAAATCGTGGACCTGACTAGCACAAAGAAACACAAGAAAGTACGACACGACGTGCATAGTCGGGATCTTCGCCTGTCAGCAACTCGCATCTCGAGTCGAACTACAATGTGAGTGGATACATCTCTCGACAACATTCGCCTACCCTGCTGTTGCATGCAAGCTGTGAAAGCGCAATGCTTTAACTGACTTGTGCGCGTAAACGAAAGGAGGTTGTCATTCCGTACATGAGCTGGCATTAAGCTTGCTGGAACAAAGACATGGTATGGTTCATGGCGCGACTCAGTGCCGAGCCCAGCCGCTTTCGTATTGACGTCGTGCACCACCGACCTGGATGATCGCTATCGCCTATCCCCTTTACCGGTACCGGTACTTTCACATGCAAGGCCACGCGGAAGGGCCGATAGTGGGACAAACCCAGCGCACCACGCAACACGCTCAATGGAAGCACATCCGGATTCGCTCTCATGATTCTAGAGACTCCCGATATTGCAAATATTGCCTGTCAAACCTGTTCAAACTCACCAGAGCATGCAGGTGCAAGGTTGGCTGACATGGAGGGCAGGAGCACCCCACGCGACTTCTCGTTCGGGCACAGGTGGGCAAAGGATGCCAGAGTGTTGCTGCAAGCCACTCAGCCACTTGCATCTTACGTGCAGTAGGGCAAGGATCCACTGGCCAGACCGATGAATTACGCCGCCCTAACCTTACCTGCTGAGAGGCTGTCGCGAAGCCGCTCACTTTCGCACGCTACAGACGCAGAGAGCATTCAACACCCTGCATACGCTGCAGTTTCTGCGCATTTTCGCCCCTCCGAATTGGGATGCGCAGCATCGTTTCCGGAGTCGCAAGTTTCACGATTCCTAGGAGGCGCGGAAATGCACATTGGCGCCTACAATGTCCGGCCTGGTAAATGCAGCACCCAGCAGAACTGCAAAGTCGACCCGGAGCAATAAAGCCGCTGGAACTGCAAATCCTACCGTGTCTCAATTGCACGCGCATCCGAACCGTTTTCAGACAAGTCGAAACACCCGCGGGGTATAATCCTGGGCTGTGCGGGATGTCGTGGGGGTGGAATACGTGATTCATTTAGGCGTTATTTGGGGATATTCGACGAGGCGCCGCCCGACATGCTTGGAATCGACACCGCTCTTCGCGATCGCCATGTGGGTGAAGTGGAGAGCATTACCTGGTGGGCCGATCGTGGGCAACAGACCGAAGAAAGGGTACTTCCATCCTGTCTGACGCAACTGCTCGCGTGCCCGTTTTCCCAGGTATTTATCAGCCTTGGTCAGCTCAACAGCATGACTCGATGCTGTGCGGCAAACACGCCTGACAACTCGGTGTTGATCTTTGATCCTCGATCCTATGGAAATTTCCGAAAGCGAGGCGTTTCATTTGAAGTCATCGGTGTATGCACAGCTGATGCTGGATCCTCGAATTATGGTTTCCGTTGCTGCTCCTTATCTCAAGGCGTCTACGACGACATTGCGATGCGACACGGGCTGAGCCTGTTCAAGTGTGTATCGCTTTCTGGTGTTGCCCCTTTTCTTATCATTGCGCATCAAGACGAATGTGCCAGAAAGGGGTCATGATCATGTCGAATCTTGGCGTCCATTGCGGGAGTATGATGACGGATCGGAAAACGCAACCTGGGGTACGAGTTGTCGAAAATTCGGTCTTTTCGTCCATCATCTCACATGTGGATGAGGCATTCTCTTTATACACAGGGTGCTCAGACATCATGCCAGTAAGGGATGTGAGCACCATAGTCGCTTATCATTGCGACATGGTCGCGCGATTGATAACGACATTCTTAGTGGTCCTCGCACCGCTCACCGTGCTCACGACGCTTTGCAAAAACCACGTCTGCGACCCTGACGTCCAATAACAGGTCTTCGTGCGCCATATGCGTGGCCGTGCCAGCCGTCAGCTTCCTATCGTGGACGGTGAAACCAACCATATCTTATCTAAGTATGCGGCTGGAAGGTTACAATGACTTGCGCTGGTGCTGGGCACTGGATAACACTGCAGGGCTGGCGAATTACCTCGGCTGATAAGAACTCGCGGAAGCCAGTCCGCAGCCGCTGAGTGCTCGTTGAGTTACTCGAGGCTCTGTGCTTTGGAAGAATAGCATCTGTGCATCATCGCCGTCGGCCAGCTGCGACGCGAAGAAGTCTCTCAATTGATGGACAATAGACACGTCTATTGAAGCATTCTAATTAGGAACCCCCACTGTCCCGCCGATGCTCATCATTCTGAATGCTCGGCCTCACCCACCGCCAGCAAACAGTAGGGCCGAACAGCCAGCTTCCGTGGAGATGGACGTTTTTTATACATCCACTTTCTCTGCGCTCCAAGACATGCGGATGCTCCCCTTGATTCTCTGACATCGCAATTGCTTTGACCTTGAGGTTCTGAGCCAATGCACTTGCCTCATGCGGCCGGGATCTCGCCTTGCAGCTCCTATCTGCACCATGTTGAGGCTCACGTGCAGTCGTTGATATCGACGCGTTATCTCGTCGACCTCGCGTGGGACTCGTCGTATCATAACTGAGTTCGGTGCTTGTATGGCTCGCATGTCCGGAAGCCTCACTTCTCCCCCTCGCGCCCCTCCTCTTTGGCTCCTTTGTCGTCTCCGCCCTTGACCGTCTCCTCGCCCAGGACCTTGGAGGCTGCCATAAACCTGTTCGCATTCATCAGCACCGTTGTGCGTCTCTCTCGTGCAAGACTTGTCCCTTGCATGCGCAAGGTCGCACTCGTAGCATCGAACACTCACATTGCGCCCGAGTACCCACCGAGTCCGCGCATGTCCTGTGCCTGGCCCGCCGTCATTCTCATCAAGCTCTCCAGGTCCGCCATATTCGCTGTCAGCTGCGCAAGCTGCGCTTGGAGGTGCGAAAGTTGTCGCGGCTTCTGCGAAGGCACCGTACTTAGGCGCGAGTTCGACGGTTGAGAACGCGGTAGGTTCGACATTGTGCAATCGATCAGGCGGCAGATGTGGTCACTAGACTGTTCCAGCCGGGTACTGGTGCGCAAGTCTCTCTGGTCAGCGAAAGTGTTGTTTGTTGTGGTGAAGTAGCGCAAGGTGGGGAGCGCGTCAGGCACTCCCGCGGCGAGCGGAGCGGGCTTGGCAGCGGGCTTCCTGTTTGGGTCTCGAGACTTTTCTTCGGCGCAGAAACATCTCGTCGCGACAAGACTAACAGTTGACGCGTACCGCTACAGCCAACAGGAGATACTACGCCATCATGACGACCCCACAGGCTGTTCGGAGATATATCATGACGGGTGCTGTTGCCGCAGTCACCATCACAGGAACCATCTATGGCGCAACACTCAAAAGCGAGCAGGATGTCAAGCAGGTACGTCACCAAATTGCTACCTACGTCCCTTTCGCCGCAAGACATCATGAAACGAAGGGAAAATGATCAATTGGCCCAGAGGCGACCGTGTCTGCAGACCTCGTACTGACGATGACCTCACAGGAGAAAAAACGCGTCCTTGAAGCTACACCCGAGGAACGAATCGAACAGCTCGAACTCGCACGCCGCGACCTAGTTGCGAAAAAAACGGAGATGGAAAGGAAGATTGCGACGTTCCACGAGCGGCGTCGAGCGAAAGAACAAGAGGAGTCCAAGCCGAATTGAGGGTTACATGCTTGTGGTAGTTGGCAAATCGCAAAGATTGTCACAATGAGGCACAAGATGAGATTCCTCACGCACGGTCCGCGGACTACCGCATGGCTTGTCAATGTGCACAAGCAGCTAGCAAGGCTGTATATACCGCTACCTGGTGTACTGCTCTGAGGTTCGAACGGCTACCCAGCTCCCTTGGTCACATTCGAGGACGGATCTGAATCAAGGACTACCCGGCTCGTCCTCGACTGCTACAGTGCGGAACGTCTGCTTAGCATGTATACTGTCCTGCAGACTCGAGTCGCACCACACCAAGCACCATCACCACTAGTCATCGGCCCGACAGCCTCGCTGCACCAACGTGTTGAAATCATGCTTGGCATGCACCTCCAGACCGGCGCTATTCTCCCAAAATGCCTACCATGGTGTTTCGTTATGCCTCGACGTCAACTCGGGCCTATCTTATCTGCTCACCTGCATGAAGGGTACCCATGGTACCTTTCACCAATCCTTCGCATGTCTTGGCCCGATGCAAGCCGCTAACTTCAGCCTGGCAATTATCCGGTAATTCCAGGCTTGACATGGACAGCTCGAGATTAGACAGCACGTTTAGACCGTCCGAGTTATTCGTGTCGCGTCGCGTTTGATGAATCTGATTCAGGTCCGCCCCCGCCTCGATCCCCCACGCCTCGTTACGAAGCTGCACAGCATCGAAGATCACGACGGCAGACATCGGCCGATCTTGCAATAGTGTCCCTGCCATATTCAGCACAATGCGCTATTGCGGCACGGCTACCGATAGACAAGGACGTAGTCTGTAGTCCTAGCTGTCGTATCGATCGCCGCTTTACGGTGGAGGGGCTAAGAGCAATGAATCCGCCGCCGTAAACCCGTCGGCTTTAACAACCGGTCCACTTGCTTTGTGCTGGATACATCGTTCCGACCCCGCGCAACACCTGCTTTCTACACTTTCAGAGGTTCGTGTGCTCTTTGGGACTATTACTTTATTGGTAGGCCGGACATTCAACGTAAGACCGAACCGTTGAGTCGATCGACTAGCGCCCGGTATTCCTTCCCGGTCGAATAAGGCCATCATTCACTCCTGCTACCAGGAACTTTCGGATGTACCGTCTTTGTGATGGAACATTCGAATGAAGCGCGACATAGTGTTGTGCTTCAATCTTAGATCCACGAATGGTCTTAGATTATGTCAGCAACATAGCCGTTGCATCCATTTCGAAGTATGAGTATATTGTCCATGTCTGCAAACATGGCCAGCTCTCTTATAACCGTGTTTCCACTCGTCTACCCATTCGCCTCGGTGTCGTATTTGCCGCCCAGCAGGAGTGGTCTCGTGCGACGAAAGCGTGACATCAGACCCAATTGCACATGTAGCATGCCTTCATACAGATCTGGTCAATGGAACGACAGCTTCTTGAACGAAGCGGTATAGGGTGGCTGCTATTCGGTATCACAGCAGCATACATTTAGTGAGGGCTATGCGGATGGTGACGGTGTTATGATGACCAAGTGCTGAGAGACGCGTGCTGCCAACTAAGCAAAACAATGGAAGCAACACGCGGACATTCAAGATCTTGTCGAGCTTTCAGTACAGAAGATTCGCTGATTGACTTGTCGCGATGAGAGCAGCGCCATTACCCTTAAAAGGTATCAATGTCGTGAGAGACTTCCACGCTCCTCGCTTGATGCACCTGAAATTTTCAAGACTATGTAGGACTTCACGAGCAAGCATACCAGCAAGATCTACGACTTCAAC
The DNA here is from genome assembly GCA_001748405.1 of Paraphoma sp. B47-9. NCBI lineage: Eukaryota > Fungi > Ascomycota > Dothideomycetes > Pleosporales > Phaeosphaeriaceae > Paraphoma > Paraphoma sp. B47-9. Next base: position 15,616 of record BCLK01000159.1, read on the forward strand.
AGGCAGATTTCATCGAAGCGGAGTGTGCAGTTGAGAGGTCGGATGGTATACCTAACATGGTAATACATCTGCTGTGGAGCTGCTTCGTTAGGTGGGTCGATAATGGGTCTCCAATGTTTCTACACAGATTGAGCACACTGGAGCCAGAGTATGGCCTCCGACCAATCGTTAGATGGGGATAGTGTTGCCGGAACCCGCTGAGTCTTATAGTGCGAGAGGAGGTTATTGCAAGACCATTATGTGCCTTTGCTACTGATCTGATGTTAATCGCAAGTTGTCGATAGCTCATGAAGAAGACACAACATGCAACATGCATCAAGCTCCGATGCCGCGCGTACTATTCCAAAAACCATGTCAGCGTCGTACCTAGTTCTGAGTCCAACATCAGTTTTGCATGTTGCAATGATGTGCAGCCCGGCAGTTCGCCGGCAACTAGCTCATGCCTTGCAGCCACTACAAGTGTGGTCACGAACATTGCTCACGCCACTTCCGGTACACTACTGACGCCTGCCGCAACCACGCTCTTGGCCTTTCACTCACACTTGACCTTTGATATCATTCCTGCTTCAATCAACTATGCCGCCACACATTCTTTCAAGAACACATCTATCTCCCCATTCTCCAGCGGAACAATTCTCGGACCCCCGATAATCTCACTGCAGAGCCGCAAGTGGACCCGCTAGAAGCTTCTTTTGCACCAAGCTCCACCAAGCCATCGGACCGAAGCTTATTGCTCCACCGACCATGCCTATACCCGGTCCACCATCGCCAATCGTTCTTGCGTCTTTTTATCGCAGACATGTGCATGGGCCAGCCTCGGGTCCTGTCGAGGTAGACTTTTGCTGCGCATGTGCCGCTAGCAGTCAGGATGCTGGAGTCTCCAAACAAGGGCTACGTCATGGCGAAGGAGAGCTGTGCGAGTGCTGTGGGGAGACTGGTTTCTCCATGGGCTATAGGTGGGTATGCTTGGGGATATAAAAGCGGAGAGGGGGACTGTATATAGAGTAACGTTGCGTTTGTTGATTTCCATCTCCTCTCCCTACTCTTGGAGTTATCGCTTGTGTTCTTGAGAAGTGACAACCTACTCACCCATCATGGACGAAAAAGACTCCAAATCCACAATGGCGAATCCAACACAACAGCACGTCGAGACTGCTTCGCCGCCCAAGCACGCGGAAATCGAAGTCGCGCCTCCGCCAGACTATTCTGGGCCCAAAGCCAAGACAGAACAGCTTGAAGATGCGCGTGGTTGGGAATCTGAGAACTTGATCCAGGAGCTGGATAAGGAGTTGCAGCAGTCTGGATATAAAAAGGGCTTCTTTGATCTCGAGTTCAAAGACCCGAGACATTTCACTTGGATGCTCGTCGCGTTCGCGTCTATGGGCGGTCTGCTTTCCGGCCTCGATCAGTCGTTGATTTCGGGCGCGAATTTGACGTTGCCAAAGGACTTGGGACTTACTGCCCAGCAGAACTCGCTGGTGAATTCGGGAATGCCGCTTGGTGGTATGAGAGATCATTCCAAAAATTAGAGATTCAGACTGACATTGTCATAGCCGTCGCTGGTGCTTTTCTCATCTCGCCATGTAACGAGTACTTTGGACGCCGCTGGGCTATCCTCATCTCGTGCATTCTCTACACCATCGGCGGCGCTCTTGAAGCTGGGAGCATGAACTACGGTATGATCGTTGCTGCTCGTGTGATCCTCGGTGCAGGCGTCGGTCTCGAAGGCGGCACGTAAGTTGCCACATCCAATCCGGATGGACGACATATACTAAACGTCCGCCCAGCGTCCCCGTCTACGTCGCTGAAACCGTCGAGTCTCGCCTCCGCGGTAACCTCGTCTCACTCTACCAATTCAACATCGCGCTCGGCGAAGTCCTCGGCTACGCCGTCGCAGCAATGTTCATCACCGTGCCCGGCAACTGGCGCTACATTCTAGGCAGCTCGCTCGTATTCTCGACAATCATGGGCGTCGGCATTCTCTTCATGCCAGAGAGTCCGCGGTACTTGATGCACAAGGGCAAACCGCTTGAAGCGTATAAAGTCTGGCGCCGCATTCGTGGTGTTGCGACGCATGAGGCGCGTGAAGAGTTCTTTGTGATGAAGATTAGTACCGAGGAAGAGGAGGCGGAGGTTGCTGCGGGGAGGACGAACATGTTTCCCTGGATGGACTTTTTTACGAAGCCGAGGGCGAGAAGAGCGATTATTTATGCTATCATTATGATTTTCTTGGGACAGTTTACTGGGATCAACGCGATTATGGTATGTAACCCAATCCCTCACAAGGGTTTGCCTTCAGCAAGAACCACCAATTTCACCCCGCTTTCCGAGAGATTTTGCTAACATTTACTGCTAGTATTATATGTCCGTCTTGATGTCTCAAGTCGGCTTCGATACATACGACGCTACCTATATGTCGCTTGTTGGTGGCGGGTCGCTCCTTCTCGGTACCATCCCAGCAATCTTCCTCATGGAGACCTGCGGACGTCGCTTCTGGGCTATCGCCATGCTTCCAGGCTTCTTCATCGGTCTTGTCCTCGTCGGTGTCAGCTATCAGCTTAACACATTAAGCGCGCAATTGGGCGTCTACCTCACCGGTTTGATTCTCTACGAGCTGTTCTTCGGCTCTTACGCTGCGCTCACATGGGTCATTCCATCCGAAGTATACCCCACATACTTACGATCCTACGGCATGACAACCTCGACGGGATGGCTTTTCCTATCGTCCTTCATCGTCACGTACAATTTCACTGGCATGCAAAATGCAATGACGCGGACGGGCCTGTCGCTCGGTTTCTACGGCGGTATTGCGGTGATTGGATGGTTTTATCAGATCTTCTTCATGCCGGAGACGAAGAATAAGACGCTGGAAGAGATTGATCAACTGTTTCAGAAGCCGACGAGGCAGCTGGTCAAGGAGAATGCGAAGAGTGCGTGGGAGGTTACGACGGATTTGATGCACTTTAGGTTTAGGAAGGTGTTTATTGAGAATAATCAGAGGCTTAAGGGGGAGGCGGAGTGATTGATGTCGGATGCAAGAGCTGAGTCCACGGAGAAATTCACTCTGATGGCCGTCATTGTGAAAACGTGAAGGTCGATGGTTCTTCTGGCAAGTAGGAGGTGCTGAACAGTGCTGTAGCGTATTGGCATTGTGCAACAAGTATCTATGCTATCTACAATGTGCCGTAGAATAGTTGCTTCAAAGCTACTTATAACTTTCACGTTCTGTATTCAGTGATCTCTACTTGATAGGTAACGGATGGAACGTCAATCACAACCCATCGCTCACGGTGGCCTCCACTCCGCATTACCTTGTTCAATGTCCTGGGCAATCTCAGATCTCAAAAATCCTGTACAGTTTGAAAAATTGTTTCAAGAGAGCGGCGAGATAGGCGAAGGCACTGATGGTACCGTCACAGCGTACACGCACCGTCACACCGCCGAATTCATCGCGGTCAAGACTCCCCGATACGACTTGAGCAGCTCCAATCATGAAGAACCTATCATACGCGAGATTCGCAATTTAGCAATCTTGGGGAAACATGAGCACATCTCCAGCATGCTTACCTTCACACCGAACTTCCGCTTCGACCAAGGACCCGCCATCTTCTTCCAACTATGCGACTTGGGCGATCTAGATCACTATGTGTACAAGTGGAAGCGTCGAGAAACGACGTACGGAAGGCCCAAACGTCTGCCCGAAGTCACAATTCTCAAGCTCTTACGCGACGTCGGTCTCGGTCTTGATTATCTACACAACGGTTTAACAACATCCTACGTGCACGTGGACCTCAAGCCTGGTAACATCCTCGTCCTCACCCCACCAGGATTCACCGATTCAGGCGATGCCATTCCAACCCTCCCGACATTCAAAATCACAGACTTTGCACGCCTCATAATGTACCCATTACATCCGGCCAAGTCACTGAGCTGCTGGCCAGGCACATATCTCTACGCACCACCTCACGCCGAACGCATTAGAGCAGGTTTCACGCCAGCAGTTGATATGTGGTCTTTGGGTGCTACGATCCAACACATTGCACTTGGAATCAAACCCCGCCAGTCCCGCGCCGCGTTCATAGAAACGCGGAAACGCAAAGGCCGGAAATACCCCGCTAACGACGAAAACATGGATGAATGGCCATGGCGCGACATTATTCCAACCGTTTATCGTCCTCTCGACACTACGTCTGCTGAGCTTAAGGAGAAGTGGGACGTGCAAGGCCACTTGCCGCATCATCAACCGTATAGCAAGCAGTTGAATATTTGGTACAAAGCGCTGATGGAATGGGATACAGGGGAGAGATTGACGGCAGCACAGTTAAGGAGGTATGTTGTTCCCTTGATTGAGACGCGGTTGAAGATTGAGGAGAAATTGGCGTTGGCGAGAGAGAAGTTTGCGAAGGCGAAGGGGTTAAGAGACGGGTTTATGTTGCGCAAGTTGTTGTACGAGGCAAGGCCGGATGCAGGGTTTAGTGATGCCGCAGAAAAGCCAAAGTACGATGGTGAGGACTACGGTGGCAATTTGACCTGAACCATCCTCCTCTTAATCTGAATTACTAGCATGTTGTTTCATATAAATAGCCCCATTGACACCGGCGAACTCTTGACCTGATCAGCTTGAACCTCCTCCAACAATGCATTTCCGGGGTACTCGTCCAGATCGAAGTCCAAATACCCTCTCGATGCCCACTTTCTGGCCGAAATGAAGAGCGACCGACCATTGATCGTCTTGTCGCTGAGTATCCTCAACAGAGCTTGTCCAGCGTCTTCCGTTGTAGCGAGTTGGACGCCGCACTTCTCGACGTCGTTGAACATTGTGTCAGTTAGGATCTTGGTTCTAACATACCTGCATGTAATCAGCACTTCAAAATCACAAGATACCAAAGCATTGTAAAGGGAAACATACCACGGTGAAATCATGTTAACCCGACTGCCATAGTAGAACGCCGTCCTTCGTAGGGAATGCATGATCCCTCGCATTGCCCACTTTGTCGCAGAATACTGCGGGCCTCTCGGACAATCAAGATACGCTGCACCGGACCCGATAAGCACGAGACACGTGTCTTCCTGCTTGTCGCTGACTTCAGTGCCGTTCTGCTTGACGAAGTAATGCATTGCGAGTTTGGCGGTGTACAACGTGCCGTGGAGATTGACCTCCACAATGTCTAGCGCGGGTTTTCCCGGTCCGTTTTCAGGACCTGTATGATGTTGGCATTAATGTGTGGAGTGCTTCAGGGCATTATTTACCGTCAAATGTGAATACCTCGTCTTGATGTGTGATTCCTGCGTTCGCAACAACGAAGTCGACTTTTCCGGACGGTGAAAGCGTGACAGCTTCTTCGAATAGCTGCAACTGATCTCTCCAATCAGTTACATCGCATTTGACGAATTTGGTCCTGCGCATAATCAGTATTTGATCGACGATGAATTGGACACAATGAAACACTACCTCGGCAGCTCCGATGCCAGCTGCTCGCCACGATGAACATCGCAGTCACCAAAACAAACATAGATGCTGAAAGGCATGTGAGCTGAATAATTGGTGACAGGGAATGATGCTAGCTATACCCAGCGCCTACTAATGCTCGAACATAGGCTTCACCGAGACCGCTTGCGCCTAATGAACCCGCGTCTGTGTCAGCTCATATAATACGTATCTAATAGGGGTTTCAATTGATATAATGCGTACCTCCAGTGACTACCGCAGTCTTTCCAGCGAGGACGCTAGTGTCAAAGTCGATTGTGCAATCGACAGGCTTCACTGGCGAGGAACCGACCATTTTAAGATACGATAAGATGTGCTGCGAGAGTCTAAAGTCAGTCCAGAGTGTTTTGATCGCCTCAGCCAAAGGCCAGCCATGTTCTATCATATATACCCATTGCGAAGGTCCGGGCCGACATGATGGTCACCACATCGGAGTTACAAGTCTTGGCGCTGCAACCGGCTGACACTGCTCCGATGACGTCCATTTCAATGAATTTAGGAGCCGTCAGCTTGTCGAAGTCAACATTTGGGAACTATTTCAATCATATCTGCATCTGAACATTCTGTTATGTACTACGGTGACTCTTCAGACCAACGTCGTTCGATTCCTTGAGCCTCTTGACATATTTCCAGCAATGCATATGCACCTGATGCGAGACAAAAATCCTATCTATGCTGATCCATAGCCAGGAAATGTAGTCAATTTGCATGTCACCGATCGAAGCAACGCGATGAGAGTGCGAATGCTGATGTGTTGAAGCAAACGATAGCGTTCGTTGCGTCACACGCAGTTGGCATGAGAATGTTAGCGGTGGGTGCATTTTATGCCAAGCCGAGTTGATGAGCGACAGCTCGCATCAAGGAAGCCAGATTTGGTCTTTTGGATGCTTGAGAAAGCATAGATATGCTATTGCTTGCTCCTCTTATGTACTGAACCCTCGCCACGAATTTCATCCGATTGGCTAGGCTGTGTCGTCAACTTGCGAAGGATTCGAGCGCTTTAGCATTTAGCCCGCCGAAATCTTGCACAGAATCTATGCTTTCCAAGAAAGTGGAAGAAACATTGATGATATTTCTTGGTGTCCTTGATGGCCGGGCTATTGTCGACTGGATGCATCCATCCATTTGCTTTCTTGGCCCCCGGCCACACTCCAGCGATGTCTCAGGACATTCCGCATGGGGTTGTCATTAGCCGTGACCTAGTTCCACGAAGGGGTTTTCTTTGCATCTAATGCGTCGATATTGATCGTGGTGGTAGATCGCACCATTATTGCATGCGCATCTGAGGAACAGGAGGTCAAAGTCGCGAGCTACTTGGGCAACGAGTGGCTGCTTCGAAAGTAAGCAGATTGGGTTGGCGTCTTGGCACCCCGCGACAACTCCCATCTCGAGATCGCATCGCCTAAGATTGTTGCCAGCTCTTTCCAGCATCCTTCAAATTCATATCAGTGTACAGATCACTACTGTATCCAAAACTCATTCTGAATGATGACATGCTGGATCGCATCGTATCACATCTCGGTACCAACCTCGATCGCCATGATCGAGGCTCCGCCCACCCGTTACTGCTCGGCCTAATTCAGGGATTTCAAACCTACCACACGACTTCGGCAACTACGGAGAAGTTCATGACGATTGCGTCTTGGTGCATCCATGTGTAGAGCTTCAGTGGATATTTCCCAACGCGGATGCTTCATTCATTTGAGCCTTGCTCTACCTCGTCCCGCAGTCTCCGAACACACTGCCTCCGCACCACCTTCTGTAGTCGTGCTCTATGCTGGACGCCTGTACATTCACAGTGACGCTTCGAAATCGCTGATAGAGCTTCGTCGATGGCGCGGCCATGCTGTGTAGATAGCGCGCACGTTCGCTATGATGAACGCGTGTACCGCTGCCACTTGACGGACATCTGTTGAATTCCAGGCGAGACAATGAATGTTGCAAAATTGGCCGAGAGGACGCTCAGATCCAAAGAAAATGGAATGCATCTTTTCCCGTGTTCGACATATCACAGCCAAGTCTCCGCCGTCCGCCGCCGAGCATCCCAAGCGAGACGAGACGGATACAGCGGCATCAGCCACGCAGTGGATCCACAAGCCACAACATGCGTCCACCACTCATCAATCTTGTCGTTTATTTATGGAGCTAACAGTCGGATTTCGGCAATCCTGAGACATGCATGGGGCTCCCAGCAAGCGGAAAGGTACAGCGGAAGAGCTTGGCCTGGCGGACCAAGCATCAACCTCAGTCCAACAGCATCCAGTGTCCGTCTCTTTACTGTGGATCAGAAGCCATGGCAGTACGAATTTCTTGGAAAAAACCGGGAACTATATCCGTCCGCGGACTTTGCATCTCATACCGCCCTTGATTTCCAGGGCACGTATCGAGGACATCAGGCGTGGTTGATATGCGAATGCATTTGGCAGAGGAAGCAAGGTGAGACTACAAATTAGTGAGCATCTTTACTGAACTATGATTCTGTCCCAGACAAAAAGGGTACATTTCTTGGCCGTACGTGGCTGCCACCCAGTACGACTTATCTTATTCAAAGCATATACGGCCTCTCCTGCCAAAGCATATACCGTCTCTCCTGCCAAGAGAATCCTTCAGCTACATCTCTTATACCAAGCCTTCCATATCTTCGAGTCATTGCTAAGCCCTTGCGTGGGCATGAAGCTGCCCAAGCCGTGGAAGAAGCACCATCCTGTCACACGAAAGCATGGCAAAGCAATTGGCTTCAGCTACAATGAGGTTCATGTACGTGGTAGATGAGCTTTGGAGGATCATCTAGGTTGATGGCTGTTGCCTCATCATTGCTCGACGACTTTACACGCAAAACATGAGGCTCAGACCAGTGCTGAGCTCCACCCTGACAGCGCTTGCGCAGTGAGGATCGACACGGGACGTGGCACATTCCTCCAGACTTCCCACTTTTCAATACAGCTAGGTAACAAACGTTGTGTCAGTCTTGCTTTTCTCCCGTTTCATGATGGCTGTGGTCAATCTTCATAAGCCATTCATTGCTTCTCTATCGTATCCCACTCTTCTATATTCTTCGCCTGCTTGCGTCTCACCCTTACGTACTCTCCTAGATCTTCCGCTTCCCGACTGAAAATGCCTCTTTGAACGATCGGCTGGCCCGATGCACAATCTTTATACTCCATCTGCTCATAGATAACCCAAGCACCTGCTGCATACATCATCCTAAGACTTCCAACGCACAACTGTCTCCTGCTGCTTGAATTGAGCGATAATCAGTAACACCTTCAGCCAAAATGCCTACTCTAGACGTCAGTGAGCTGAACATTGTCATTGCAGTACTGGGTATGTATCTGGACCATACTTCAACGTATGACGTATTTCCTGCTTAAAATCTTCACAGGAGCGTTCACAGTTCTGTACGGACTCATTTCAGTGAAGATCAAGCAGATCTGGTACCTGGGTGAGGCACTACCCGCGCTGGTTGTTGGGATCATTTTGGGGCCGATCGCCGCAAAGTTCATTGACTCCGAGCGATGGGGAACCGCTGTGAAGGATCAGACTCCAGACATCACATTGGTACATATCTGCTCGACCTACTGATGTAAGTTCATCTACTGACATTGCTGAAGGGTTTGACGCGCGTTGTCATCGGCATCCAGCTTGTGATGGCCGGTTACCAGCTTCCTGCGAAATATCCTTGGAATCGTTGGAAAGACATGGCTCTGCTGCTCATTCCCGTCATGACCATCATGTGGTTATGCACGACTGGATGTATCAAGCTCATGGTACCGAAGCTCACGACGCTTACGGCGATGGTCATTGGCTCGCTCGTTACTTCTACGGATCCGGTACTCTCACAGGCAATTGCAAAGGGGCCTTTCGCGGATAAGTATGTACCTCGTGCGCTTCGCGAGATTATCTCTGCCGAAGCCGGCTCAAACGATGGCTTCGGCTTCCCGTTCTTGCTGCTTGCGACCTACCTGATCCGACATGCACCCGAAGAAGATGTCAACTTCAAGCCAAGCTCTGCAAGAGTGGTATCGGACGACATCAGTCGACTCATGACCAGAGCTGGCGATGTAGGTCGCCTCGGAGGCGGTGCAGGCAGAGCAGTTGAGATCTGGATTGTGGAGGGTTGGCTCTACTTCATCCTTACTGGAGCCGTGGTAGGAGCTGTTGTAGGCATCATGAGCATGTATGCCATCAACTTCTCGTTGAAGAAGTAAGAAATTATCTGGCGTAACTTGTATTTTCAACACTAACACGCTTTGTAGAAAATGGATTGACAGTGAGAGCCTCCTCCTGTTTCCAACCGCGCTTGGCCTCTTCGTCATCGGGATCACCGGCTGCGCAGGCCTCGACGATCTGCTTGCTTGTTTCTGCGCTGGCGCAGCCCTCAATTGGAACGGTAAATACCTCGACGAGACATTACAAAGGCATGATGAAGTCAATGGGTCCATTGATATTCTCCTGAACTTCGGAGGCTTCATGTACATTGGCGCAATCCTGCCTTGGAATGAGTTCAACCAGCCGGACATAACTGGCATCACTTACGGTCGCCTGTTGGCGTTAGGACTACTGGTCCTCCTGCTACGACGCATACCGGCCATGATGGTCATGTATAAGTTGATGCCAAACACGGTCAAGACTTGGCAAGAAGCTCTCTTCATGGGGTATTTCGGCCCAATCGGCATTGGTGCCGTCTTTTATGTCGAGCATGCTTTCCATCTTTACCCCAAGCTCGATGCCGCTGAGACACACGAGGAAGAGGACTTGCTCCGCGCCATGCGTCCAGTCGTCTACTTTCTCGTGCTCTTCTCAATCGTGGTTCATGGACTATCTATCCCAGCGCTGGAGATTATATACCGCTGGCAGAACGTTCCACCGATTGTTGAGATGGATCCAGCAATGGAGCGACGCCTGAGCACGACATCGGCATTGCCCAATAATGCGCATGTTGATCATCGCACTCTTAGCGTCGTTCGTCACAACCGCTTTTCAAGAGCCGTCAGTCGTGATGGTGGCATGACCTTCGAGGATCTGGAGCGAACGTATGACTTGAACCAACGCAAGTCAATGTCTCGACCAGCGCCTGCCACACCCACATGGCGACTCACTAATGCGACGGATGGGAGTGAGGATACGCTGAAGGAGAAGGACATTGAGTTGCAGCGTGAAACGACCAAAATATCCTTCGTAGACGACAACTTGCCGAGGGGTCGGCCGAGGACCCTTGATCATGACTTACGGGGTGACATAGGGAAGGTCAATGACATGGAGCGCAACCGGATATAGATAAAGGTTTACCAAGACACGCGGCTGTTTGGCATACTTTTGTTATCGCTGTTTTTTACACAACCATTCGTTTCGCTATTAGACTCACTCCTAAGACGGTACTCCTAGCTCACGCAATACATTCGCACAACCAAGCTGCAACCACTTCTCTGCTTCCGCCTGATCAGGCACCCATACTGATCCCAACATGCCTCCCGTATTAGCACTCGCACCTTTCCATATCCCTGCTCGTCTCGGAATCACAACAATGCTGTCGTCCCACAGCACAACATTGTGTGGGCATATCTCCTCGTCGTCATTCAAGCCCAGCACTTGCTTACATCGTCCCAGCATCTCCGTGTACACCCTTAGCACCTCCACCACCTCTACATTTGCAAAACCCGCTTCAAATCTGTGCATGAAAAACTTAAATGGCACTTTCTCCTCTCCCTTCGCTGCTCGCACCAATGCCTCCCACGCATACGGCGCCCCTCTCAACCCTTGTAGATGCTTATGCACCCTTGAACACCCTCCCTTCTCCCCACAATTGAAGATCACATACCAACCCTCCCACTTCCGCAAGACCTCCAGCACAGCAGTAAAGTCGTCCGCGTTAAGCATCTCATGCTGTCTGCGGTACGAATCTGTCGTCAGGATAAGTAATTGCGGCCTGTCCACGCAGAATAAGTTCAAGGCTAAATCGTGCGTATTGTTGAGTTGGCATAGGATTAGTCTTTCGGAGGGGCAGAACATGTCGCTGCCGGGACCCCAGCGGCGTGTGTGGTTGTAGTTGGGGTTGGATGCAGTGGTGGTGTGGGGTTTGGTGAGGAGGGCGGGGCAGATGCGGAATTCCATCTTACCGGGCGGGTTAGTTGACTTATGGAGGATGGGGTGTGTGACGCACGGGGTAGCCTTCGTCTTTGAGTTGGTGTTTGGTGTGTGGCCCGTAGACGATGATGTTCTCGGCGACGAGGGCGTCGAATGTGTCGAGGACTTGTTGCTCAGGTATATTGTCCATGGTTACGGAGAAGGAAGTTTACACCGAAATACCTTATGTGGAGAAAGAGATGTTGGGATGTTGCGAGTGCGAGGTACCTGGGGTCTTGTACCTAGGTAGGTATGGTAACATTTACGTATGGTGCTCGCTTATCTTTGGACCCACTATATCGCAGCCTTGCATTCCAATGCACTTGCATACTACACTTCTCTGATGGGCGTTAAGTTAGTTTGCACAACCAGAAGGAAGGGTCTGTACAATACTGTATGCGCAAATCCTTTCATCGCAATCTTCACCATCGCATTCTAGACTTTGCTATACACGAGTCCCAGCAAATCTATCTCATCGCCGTCTCTACCCAAGAAGCCCACAATCGACCACCCAGCCTCAGCACTTCTCTCAACACAATCGCTCGTCTTTACACCCGCAGTGACACTCCTGCCAGCGCTCGTCCTTACATCCGCGTAGAAGATCCGTATTTTTCCATCTCGATCTCCCCGGCACAACGTCACCGAAACCAGTCTCTCGCCTTGCTGTAATGTCAATGAACTAGCAGTACCACCTGCTCCACCATGGGAGAGCGTCTGTCCCGATGCTAAAGTTAACGCAATTCCGTCGACCCGGTTTCCACCACGCAACGTGATCGAGGTTACACTCGGCGTCGTTTGAGCAGACACCGTGGGCAGATCACTGAACCACGTTCCGAATTCGCCACCAAAGGATTCGCTAACGCGTAAAGATGCGCTGGACATCCATGCGAAATCAACAAGCACTGGGTTGTGATCCGACAGTATTGAGCCATCAGCTTGGAGAAACATGTCACCCGCGTAATCGAAGGTAGTAGCTTGGAGTGATACAGCTGGCGATCCGCGATACCACACCTTATCAACAGTCTCGCACGTTGTGACCTGGCTGGGATTGTCGCAGACTAGAGCATCGCTTCCGCCAGCTGGGGGTACGCCATTACGGACAAGCTCGACCCAGACGTCTTTCATACCATTCTCAGTAGCGAAGACACCTGGGATATCGTCGGCACGTGTATAGCGGGTGTTTGAGTCGCCAAATACAACAACCGGGTTTCCGATAGAGTTTGCTTTGATGTAGTCGGACACCTGGCGCAAGTTGGAAGCGCGAGCCGCGAGGTCAGCGGCTGTTGTGCCAGCGTCTGCGTGTAGGTTGTATGCATCGATGGAAATGCCTGAGGCGAGCTTGAGGCGCATAAAGGTAAAACCCTTTGGTGTGAGACAATCGGCTGAGCTAAATAAATGTTCTGTCAGCATGTGATACGAAAGTCAAGTTGGTCTTACTGGGCGGATATGCTGGCTTGGTCCAGGAAACTCACTCGAATGTGCTGCATGTGTTCCACTTCACCCTTTCAAATGCAGAGAACTCGTAATTACTCAATGAATTCAAGCCACTTCCGAATGGCACTCCGCCGCTCGTAGCCGTGCGGTAAGGATGTTTGTCGTTCTCGTAAAGAGTGGCATGGTAATTGAAGTCTTCTTGAACATGTATGAGCGAGAAATTGTACTGGGTAAAAAGCTGTCCGATGCGCGCCGTGTTTGTCGTCTTATCCCCCGGGACTTCATTCGAGTTCAGGATTGGTGGTAGCCCAGCAACATTGAAGGTCAAGACGTTGAATTTTCCAGAAGTCTGAGCGAGCACCGAGGTAATCCAGGAAAGGACGCAGAAGCTACCCTTGGAGAAACGCATCTTTGAAGGAACCGTGTAGGGTAATATCGGAGGCTTCAGACCGCAATCGTGCTGACGTCTGTCTCGAGCTTATAGCTATACAAGCTGTGAGTACTAAGCGGATAGTAAGGCTTCATGTGGCTTTTTGGGCCAATAGCTGGGCGATGCATTGACACGCGTGACGACACACCATTGGGAGTATATATTGATACAGGCATTATATGCGGGATTGTTTCCTGGTCGGACAGAGCCGAGCATTGACCAGGGTTTACAGAGGCTAGTACCCCGGAGCTTGTATCCGAATTGGCACAACGCTTTGCACGTGCGGAGTCGCGAGATTGTGATCGGAGAATTGACTGAGGAGCGACAGCGGTATTGTTATGGTAGCAGACGATGCCTGGTACGGTCGAGCCACTTCACACCATCTTTACAGTTTCGCAGCGCCCCCAATCTGAACCCATGTGCCATCCGCTTGTAGTAAAGGGGTGCCCTTTCCGTCCTTCATTATCGCCCTCATCTTCATTCGGTGTCCCTTATTCTCCAGCAGCTGCGTTTCAATGCCTATAACTCCAGGGCACAGGACTGGTTTGAGGAACTTGATATCCATCTTCGCAGTGACGTACCATCCCTTGAGAACCTCAGACATTGGCCTGCCTTGCGCGAGTTGCTCCCTCCATTGCTGATTGCCCAATCCTGTGAAGTCCGTTTTCTTTGCGCCTATCTGATTCGCGACCATGACGTACGCAAGCGCTTCGTCCATGAGAGTGAGCAATGCGCCTCCGTGAGCAGTGCCTGGGAAACCGCTAAGGCCGTTTCCAAACTTCACAAGAGAGATTGTTCGTTCGACGGTCGTCCCGGGCGCGGGTTTGGGGTGCATCTCGAGCCAGTATTGGACTCCATCGTTCGTGCGGATGGTCTCGCGGTTGAAGACGTCTGCTATGGGGTCGACACCCCGATCACGCTCGGTGACTTCCCAGTCGTGCGATTTGAGGTGAGGCATTGCCCATTCTAACGGCGCAAAAGCATCGAGGTGCTCAGGCTTCGGTGCCATGGCTTTTACGGAGATCTGGTAGGGTCTGGAGTGTAGCAGGGAGAGTGAGGCCTGGCTGTGAGCATACTGGCAAATTTATCGAGCGCGCATTGATCAGTTGATCACTAGTAAATCCATGATGTGCTGATGCACCAGTACCTTGACATGGCAATTGTGGTGGATCATAATTGCTTACTGACAATCCTGTAAGGTTAGCGACCTCGGGCTGCTGCACAACCTCAAATTTGACCGAGGCACGGCCCACTGCTCATGACCAAGCTTACGGAAGGCCAAACTTTTAGGGCAGCATCATCAACTCAGATGTCCTGTAAGTGCGAAGCTAAAGTAGAGGGGCCAGCCATGGCAAAGTATTCAACAAAAACCTTGGAAAGTTGATCCACGGCCACGAAAGCACGTGTCGGCTCGGGCTATTGCGACTGACACGCGACCCCACCACACGATCCATGGATGGATGGAACACATGTCGAACATCGCCAACACAACCATGTCATCTCGTAGGAGCTCACTTAGAGTCGATAGATTTACCCCCAAAACCGTGTGTGATACTTGGGAAACCCCTGATTTGACCAATGTTGCCGACGGCTTGAGAACTCTGCACCTTACCGAGCACACTTCATTAGAGAGGGCCCTGCGAAACCCGCCTTACAATGACTTGCCCAGCATCACATCCACCTTACAGAACTTGAACAAGAAATACGCCGAAGCTAGAGCCATGATACAAGAGTTCACAGAATACCTAGACCAGAGAGCGGTAGCCATCCAGGAGGATATGGACACACTGTTATTAGAGATAGCACGGGATCGTGACTGGTGGGATAGTATCGATGTACTCACGACTGGTATGCCTCGTCGCAACATTGCTTAAAATCTATTGCAGCGTTTGCTTATGTATCCAGGTTATTCCAAAGCAATGATTCACAAATTGTTCCTAATCAACGAGCCCGAGGACCCTGTCGCGTATGGCAGAAGCATCAAGCGGATGATTAGCACCACAGCAGCCCGTCTCAAAGATCTTGATTTACACGGATTTGAGTGGTTTGTCAGCCGTGCACATAGGGAAATCGTTCGCATATCAGACATGCGGAACGGCGATCGCACTGCACTTGAGCTTTTCATACACCTTGCTGTTGACATTCCGCCTTCCGATAGCAATTGGGCAGGTGCAGAGTTTTACATGAAAATGCATGACGACATCCGTGAGAATATTGGCACAATCCTCTACAAGACTGAGAAGCTTCAAGAACCTCCTTTCTATGGCCTGGCGAACGCTTCCCGCAGAGTCCGCACTCGAATGCTGCAAAACCCATGTAGATGGGACGATCGATACTTGAATCGCTACGGACATAATACCTGTCTGTACAACACTTTCCTGCCACTTCTTGATCTCATGCAACGCCACGCATACTTCGAAATCCGTTCAATCGTTCGACGAGCCCTCGGCACACGACTGCCCGAGGAACTGTTCCAGCTTGTGCTAGATCGAACTCTCGCAGCAGAGGGCATCGGTGCCGACCCCCGTATCCTCGTTTTTACAACCCCACAGGATAGTCCCGGACGAGTGAAATGCTTGTTACCCTGCGAGCATGATCTCCGATCTCCAAATTCTCTGCCCCCTAGTGATGTCCTTCACGATTTCGTGCACGATTCTCGCTACGAAGTCATCACGCCAAATTTTCCAAACAGCGTTGCTTCAGCCTCGAGCCTGTTAGAGCTCGAGTTTGCGGCAGCGTTTCCGGACAGATGGAACCCTTATGCACCTATTGAACCACTGGAGAATTTGACCATATAGTCCCCATGCCCAAATGCAGAAGAGGAAGGTATCTCGGGTCCTTCAACATGAAGTGCCACCATGGATGCTGGTATGTCCCTGAACGAAGAGGAGGTTCGATAATTGTAAGGCATGTTCTTTTAGACTGTGGATTCGTGACATCTAAAACGCGCTTGCCTGCTCCTATACTCGCGACTCTGCAATGTCCATCCGACCCTCTGCGAAACTCTTCGGATGTCTTCATCTACGACTTCGTACTTAGTTCCACTTGCTTTCTGAAATCTCGCTACGGTCGATATGTCGACTCAACCACAGCAAACAATATCGCTGTCCTCCACTAAACTCCAGGGCTACCCTCGTCCGCGTAGGATTACCTCGCCAATCTGCCGGATGCACTCTTACACCGAATCAGATGTTATGGCATGCCATATCTCTAGAACTTTCACCAGTCAAACGCAATGACCCAATTACGTGTCGTAGATACGAGTTTGACATTATTCATTACACTACATCATCTCATCAACATCATAGTCTTCATTACACCCATCCATCACCATCCTCATCCCAACCACCCTCCAAAAACCATCACCTACGACTTCAAAATACTCGCCGCCACCAGAATCGCCTTACTCGTCTTACCCACCCACTCCTGCGCCAAATCCTGATCGCGATCAAACGTAATACTCTCCGTAATCCCGGGGAACGTAACAGGCGCATACCCCGTATCCCGTCCCGGCGCAAAAATAGTATGCTGGTAGAACTCGCGCGTGGGCAAGCCGCCCTGGCTCGTGAACCCGCGGCTGAAATCGCGCGCCTTGTGGTTCTGCACCGTCAGGAGCGCGGCGTCGTTGGTCTGGATCGCTTGTGTGCGGAGTGTTTCGAATTCGCGTGCTGAGGCGGTGAAGTTTGAGATCGCGGCTGTGAGGGGCGAGAGGTCGATTGTGTAGTTTGTGCCGCGGATCGTGGTGTTGAGGGCGGTGAGGTACTTGGTGAATTCGGGCACGTAGCCGGATGGTTGGAGGGGAAGGACGGGGTCGGATACCATGTGGTAGAGAAGAAGGGTAAGGTACTGGCCCATGGCTTTGTGTGTGTGGAAGCCCGGGTCGCCGAAGCGCTCCATCCACGCGTAGGAATCGTAGTTGGAGTGGTAAGGGTAGACGGGATCGTTAGGGCCTGGACCACTTCCCATGTCGACGGCGGCAATACCGCGGTGGAGAAAGGCGGTATAGTCACTTCCGCTACCGAGGACGCCGACATCGCCGCCTTCGTGCATCCAGACGTCGTAGAGCGTGAGATTCGTGCTGCCGCGGTACGGGTAGATGATCTTCTTCATCAGGCTTGTGCTGACATTGTGGAGATCGGGAGTAGCTGAGATATCTGGGATCGGGCCAGAGACTGCCACGTCGATATTGAGGTATGATACTGCGGCGTTCTTGAGCCAGGGAATGTACTCCTCCATCCATTCTGTGCTGCCGACTAGACCGTACTCTTCGGCATCCCAGCTGCAAAGGACGATGGTTCGGGTAGGCTTCCATCCGGTCGCTGTGAGCTTCTTAAACGCCTTGGCGAGCTCGATGAGGACAGCAGAGCCCGAGTTGGGATCGGCAGCTCCGCCGATAATCCATGCATCGCGATGATTACCCACAATGACAACCTCGTCTTGATTCGTGCCATTGATAACACCTACGGCATTCCAGATGGTCCCATAAGTGTCATTCATGATGTTGCTCAGTGATAGTGTTGCGCCTGCGGCAGGACCACTGCTGTATGTCACTCCAGGAATAGCGCCGACCCATCCGGTACGGTTGACCTGTGAGCCATTGGTTCCAGCGCCGTTCAGCGCTTGCAGCAATGGCTGGGCCTCAATCCACGAGATTGGCAACGATGGGATTCCTGGCAGAATGTTGCTGCGATCGGCACGCTCGGAGTCGGGCTTCGAAACGTAGCCGGGTGTGGTCGGATCACCAGGATACGTGCTGAGGAATTGGACGCTACCACGCTGCACAGTGGTTGGGTTCCTCGCTCCTCCAGCGGGATAAGGCGCAACACCTTTGGCTTCTGTCATGTTTCCATCATCACCAGGGTCGGAGAAGATGACGGTGCCGATCATGCCGTGATCTTGCGCATTCTTGACTTTCAGCCCACGGAACGGACCACCGTACTTGGCCAGAGCGATTTTGCCCTTGAGCTGTACGCCCAAAGCTTCGAGTCGGGCAAAATCGACTTGCTGGCCTCTTCCGACGTAAACGTATTCTGCAGATGCGTTTCCGGTGAACGAGTAGCCATGGAAGGTGGGGATGCTATTCGCGTAGCTGGTGGTCGGGTCCTCCTCTAGCACGTCCTCTTTAAGGGACGGGGTATAGGTGCTTCCGTTGGCATATGTGAGTACAAGTGAATTGGAGACCGGATAATTGAGAAAGACGTCTCCTAGAGTCAGCTGGAAAACCCCAAACTAGAATTTTGTCGCAACTTACAGTACTCGTCGAGTCTTGACGTGAATCCGTACTCTGCCCACTTATCTGCAGTCCACTGCGCCATTGACTCGTTACGTCCAGCGATGTGGTCGCCGTGGGCTGTGGTGTGTTAGTAATCGTGTGGTCACATATGATGTTCCACATACTGTAGTAGTACGACCATTCTGATATGGATGTATTGTCGAAAGAGTTTATCAAAATCTGCTCGTTCGCATCCAGTGCAGGAGGGAAAGTAGCATTGCTGGTCTGTCTCTTCACGTGTGGATGGCTATGGTGCACAAAGGCGCGCTCTCGCTGGCAAGCTTGAGCGCCGATGGCGCCGAGCAGGAATAGAGATGTCTTCATGTTACAGGCTCAGGATTCCACCTGCAGTGAAAAGATTTTTCGAGCTGCAGCAGACACAAGTCACTTATGTAGGTGCCAGTTTGGACCAGATCAACGCTGATAGCGTCAATAGACCCGGGCATTATAGCTTGTGGCGGTCAACTCTTAGTGACATAGCAGACTTCCATGCTCATCCGGGTCCAAAGCCATGGATGGGCGTCCCTCCCGGCAAGCACTGCATAACGGCAAGGCACCCAGGTGAGATGCTAACGGGAGAGGGAAGGTCGTCAAGCTGGTTGCGTGGGGCGTAGCATAATATTTTCTTGGCCAAAGGTGATATGACGACGGTCTGCAGCGGGGTACCTTTTACAATGGCAAGGAGCTCGGTAGTAGCAGAGCGTGATGACTCCGCACTTATACGAGGCGGGAGGCCGGTTCTTGGGTGACAGCACCGTTCCGGTGAGGCGCGAGCGAGTCAGCGGCATCAGATCTGCTCCGGACCTTGCGTATCGTGCCGCACGGAGCACAGTGTCTTCGGAGTAACTGCGGAATGCCGGTGGAGACCCTTTGGGTGTAGCGTACTTGCAATTGTAAGGCTGTAAGCTTGTCAGTAGATACTGGGGCTCAGAATGCGATTATATAGGCAAATGATGTTGATCATGGTACTCAAGGTTGAGGCTTGCAGAAAGTCCAAGCTCATCCGATCCGATGGCTGTCAAACTTTGGCGCGTTACGCAATACAGCCTAGCCGCGGCGATCAATGCAAGCAACATGCTGAGCAACAGGCGTTCGGCGAGAGCTGCATCACAAACATCAAAAGCTGCTGGCAGCGCGGCGCCATTCACAGGCAGGGCAACAAAGGATACTAACCACTAACATTTACAGCAGCAGCACAGCCATCGCCCCTTCTCCATCTGAGACACCTCCTTTGTGGCTTCCTCATTTATTTCATGTCCTCACTATCGCTCTTTCCCCCGGGAACCCATCACAATGGCGCTGTCATCTCCTCTCAAATTGGCGCCGCCCATGACACCGCGTCGCGCGCCATCACCCACCATGTCGCCCGGGGGCAGACGGGCCCGAATGCACGGCAGCTCTGAGGAAAGCCGTCTCCGCGATCTGTCACCGGACACCACCCTCCGCGCATTCACTCAACGGCCCATGCCATTCGACACGACATGTGACGAATACAAAATCTTCTCCTGCATCGACTCCCTCACCGCAGCCGAAAGGGACCTGGGGGCACGTGTCGCCAAGGCAGCCCAGCGGCTCAAGAGCTGGTGCGCCGAGATCGAGCAATGGGGTTGGGACGGCAGCTTCGAGCCGCCGAGCGTGGAATACAGAGAGAAGCGGCGGAGGAGTCTCGAGCTGCGCATTAGGGAGCACGTGGGTGACGCAGACCTCTCCAATTCCTTGCCACTGCTCGAATACTGGGGCTCGCTGCTCTCCGTCGAGGTGGAATCGCACGAGGCGCGACTGGACGATATTGAGGAGGAAATGCTGAAGCTCGACGTCGAGGAGCTGAAAGAGCACGTGTTGGACATGCACCCCAGTGGCAAGTCGAGACCGTCGTCTGCGGGCTTCGAAGCCACGCGCCAGAACTACAAGCCAATGGACGACTTCTCGTTCCTCATCACGCAGACGCTCCTATCCGCGCTTCCGCACCACGCCCAGCTCAAAGAGCGCCTCGGCACATGGACGGCCCGCATCTGCACCCTCCGCGAAGTCCCTCGATACGTAGACGACCTGAGCACCGCACAGAAGGCCATGCGTCTGGGTTGGGACGCCATTGATCCGCCCGCGGATAACTCGGATTCCGCTTTTGCACAATGGAAAGAGGCTGTGGATACCATTGCTGGTGTGCTCGGGAGCAAGGTTGCCGATCTTGGGAAGCGCCTGGACAGGATGCTGGACACACTCGAAGGACGAGACGACTGCATACCTGACACGTGGATCGATGTCTTTGAAGGCATCGAAGCGGACTTTGGACAATGGACGCACGAATCGAGGCGAAAGGTTATCGATTTCGACCTACGAAGAAAGTGGGAGCTGAAGGGCACTGCAATCAAGCAAAATAGGGCGATCGATGAAGTAAAAGCACAGGATGCTCACGAGGCGCCACGGGCTGTTGAGCCAGACACACCCGTCTCTCGTTCGTTTGAGGGAGTTGAGCCCACAATGAAGTCCCAGACTGTTGCGTCTGATCAGGACCACAACAGTGTCACCCAAAAGCCCGAGGCAGCGCGGTCGGTCGCTCAAAGAGCAATGGGATCAGGCACAGCATTCAAGCCTGAGCAAGGAGTAGACGAGCAAGCACGGTCACTGTCTACAGAAAAAGTGGCGCACACACAGATGGCACAAGCAAACGGAAAGGCCCAAGCCCACAGGCAGCTCCAAGATGTTGCAGCACCTTTAGCCACTCCCGAGAAAGCCGAGTTTAGCACAGGGTCCCCGCGAAGTGATTGGACGCCATCCAAGAAGCCATGGTTCATGACAGACACTGCCTCACCATCGGCCAAAGAGAGTCCGCCTGCCAGGCATAGTGTCCCACCACCGAACACTAGTGAAGCGGCAGAAGAGATACATGACGATACGCCATATGCATTCGAACCGAAACTCAACAATGAGTCACATCAACAGCAAATCCCGGACATTGGACTGACCCTGAACGATGACGATTCCGAGTTCGATGAGGGCGATACCGTGGTCCACAACGAATTCGACGATAGCCCTGAAGAGACGGCTGTAGAGTCGACAATTGCACCGGTTAGCTCTTTGAAAGCAGATGCTGCGGTAGCCGAAGTTGTGCGCTTCCGTCGCAGGCCAGCCACTCTTGTCAATACTCCAGCTATCATCACCAGTGATGGTCAGAGCAGTGCATCGCTTGAGCCTCCTCAGACTCCACGCTCACGCAGAGACAGCGAGGGCTCTGTTTCTTCGAACATGTCTTTCGAGTCGAGCCCTCCCGGGATCATGGATGAGTCCCCTTCTGTCCGAAATGCCACAAACCGCTCTGTCCGTGCACCGCGTCCAGAACTCAATGCAGCCATGTCGAAGCGTCGCGCGGCAAAAGTTCCAATCGACAGCGGGGTTGTAAGCGCACCATGGCCACCTACACAATTCGCACAGAAGCCTGCAAATAGTGCGGAAGATCTAGAGCGCAAGATCTCGGACATATTGACCACGATTCCTGCTCACATTCGACTCACCTCGGGCCCTGGGGCAGATGCTCCCGAAGTAAAGCCACGCGGCGTGGCAGCCAAGGGCAGCAGAGCCTACCTCCGCGCCGCCCGGTCAGTGAGCGGTCTGAAGTCTCCCGAACTTACCTTATCGCCCGCCAAGAACGACTTCGACAGTGCGCTATCGGGGCGGAAGTCTGCCGCGGCCGCGCGCGCCGACAATGATATCAAGCTGTACCATCTTACACAGCCGGGCAAGGAGCAGCCAGTCAAACTTTTCATCCGCCGAGTCGGAGAGAATGGCGAGCGGGTCATGGTCCGAGTTGGTGGTGGCTGGGCCGACCTGGGCGAGTACTTGCGACAGTATGCGGAGCATCATGGACGGAGGACTGCAAGTGATGGCAAGTTTGAGATCCTCGGTCTAGAAGTAAAGAACTCGGATGGCATGACATCGCCCAACAGACCCGAGAGCGGAATGAGCAAGCGCGATCGTCGCTTCAGCGGTGGACGTGCGCCCCTGAGCCCCACGGGCACACCTAGTAAATTAACGGGCACGGGAGTCATGGACGACGATGCGCCGCTTCCAGGCTTCACATCAACACCAGGCATCTCCGAGGACCCATCTGTCCCATCGACGAACTCTTCGCAACGCTCCTGGACTGGGAATGAAGTCGGACTGGCCGGTCCAAAGGCAAAGAAGCTGGACCTTAGTGGGGAAAAGCTTGATTGGATCGAAGGCATGATGAAGCAGGCACGCACAGTCAGTGGAAACGTGATTCACGCAAATCACACTCCATTCCAGCGCGAGGAGAGATCAGATAGCAGGAGCGATAGCCGTGCTGGAGGAAAGAAGCCTGATTTTGGCGATCTGGGCAAGGTCGGTGGCACCAAGAGGATTTTCTTAAAAGGTGGCAAGCCGACGACGGGCGAGTAGTGGGATTTGTTGTAGACGAGTGATTTCTCATGGTTTGGCTTTACATCGATACCCAGGCACATATTGTGGCAATTTTCATTTGTTGCACTTTCTTTGGACTGGCCACGGCGGCATAGGGTAGACTTGGGAATAGGGCATAGTTTGCAGGTTTTCAACATTAGAGTGGACATGTTCTGTACAGCACCAGCTCATGTACAAGATACTTCACAACACGTATGCATCTATTTCACTTCAAACCCCGCCTTTCGAATCCACCCACGTATGCCTACTTCCCACCACCAACCTCGACCAAAATCTTAACCTGATTATCCTTATCATGTATCAAGCTCTTAAACCCCTTCTCCTCCACCTCCGTCAACTTAATCCGCTGCGTAATCATCTCATGCGGCTTCATACTCCCCTCACTCAACGCATCCAAGACCTCCTGAAAATCGCCCACCGCATACGTCGCCACGCCCATATAACTCCTCTCCTTGAAATTGAAATCATTCGTATTGATCGTGCACGGCTTCTCCCAAATCGCGATATTCACAATACACCCTCTCGCGCGGACCGCGTTGACAGCTTTATCCAGCGCAGCTTGCACGCCCGCACAATCAAACACCACATGTGCTCCCTTGCCGTCTGTGAGTTCGCGCGTGCGTGCTACGATGTCTTCTTTCGTCGGGTCGATGATGTAATGCGCGCCGAATTTCTGGGCGAATTCTTGCCGCTTCTTACTTACTTCGCTGACGATGATTGTTTCGCATCCTTTTGCTTTCAGTGCGAGAATCGTGCTGATACCAATTGGTCCGCCGCCGAGAATCAGCGCTGAATCGCCGCGCTTAAACGGGCTAATTTTCACAGCGTGCCAGCCGACAGCTAATGGCTCGACCAGGGCGCCGATTTCCAGGGGCACATTGTCGGGTAAGTGGTACAGTGCGGACTCAGGGACGACGATGTGATCTGCTAGTCCGCCGCCCCAGCCTGAGAGGCCGATGAAGCCGTTTTGGAAACAGCAGTTTTGGAGCCCTTCGGTGCAGGCGCCGCATGTGCCGTCGTAGATTATGGGTTGGATTACCACGCGGTCGCCGGGTTTGTAGGTGGTTACGTCGGGTGCGACGGCTTCGACTGTGCCGCTGAATTCGTGGCCGAAGGTTAGGGGGACGGTTTCGTGGGTGATGGGGTGGGGGGTTGTGGGGCAGAGGTTGGGACCGCCTGGGTTGGAGGTGTTAGTTGGTAGATTTCTAGTATGTGGACCAATGTGCGATCGGTGAATGCTAGTTAGTAGGCAAAATATATTCGGCCGTGCAAGCTTATTATTTAGCTGGGCATCGTCCAGGACTTCTGAGGTCGTTCTTGTCGAGGGCAGCAATTTTCTTCTAAAGTCCGTTCTGAGTATACTCAAATGCAGCTAGAGCTTTTGTTGTATACTAGATGTAGTAGCGAGGAGGTTTCCGAGACCTTATTGAAGTTGCGGTATTGGCATAGGATGACGCGTAGACCTTCAGGACTTTTGATACGAATGCCCGGTAAAACAGCAGATGTACACGACCGAATATGTTTTGCCTTTTGATACACGGGAATTGCGTTAGCTCACTTACCAAGGTACTCATGAAGATCTATATAATGGTCAACCCTGTAACATGAACATCTAGAAACCTCTGCTAACCTGTTCCACAAATTCCTACCCATGCTGGCTTTACCTTTATTTGGCCAGCTTTGATTTGTGGGATCGGAATCGTTTCGTATCGCAAGTCGTGCTGGCCGTGGAATCGGAGCGCGTTCATGGTTCCTTCGCCGTCTGGTGGCGGCTGGTATGTTTCTGAGGTGGTCATGGTTCCTACGAGATGCTGACGCAGATATGCTGAAGCAGGGAAATATTATGGATACCGCGAAAGAAGATGTGAGGAAATCTCTGGCTGAGGAAATGAGATCGAGCAATTGAGTGCGATGTAAATGAAGCTCAGAAAGAAGACAACCCGGACGAAGCAACGATGACGCCAGTGAGGGGGAGTTCCTGCCATTTCAGAGCTGCGGCTGTTGTACCAGTCAAGGACGCCGGAACCACTTGCGCGGCTATGTCCACGGCACCTCGCGGTTTTCCTCCTCCGTCCTCCATCTGACCTTGTTTAATCGAGGTACAAAGTATGCGAGGCGCAAGTCCAGGAGCACAAACTAGGCCGGCTTGCCCGAAGCGGTAATTCCTCAGCTGATCCCCCTCGTTGGGGATCTGGCGATGCGGGGTAGGGCGACGTCGGGCCAGATTCGAGAGAATGCCGATTGTGGTCTTCCGATATTGTGGCAGTGCAGCATCATGAGGTAACGGGTGACTATCGAGTGACTGGTATGGAAACTGGAGAGCTGTGCGTTGGCAGCTATCGCATTTACCCATCTCCGTTGAGACACTCCTAGAGACCCTCGCAAACACCTATGCCTTCAGCGAACCATTGATGAAGTACTGAAAACCTCGAGGCTGTCACAATGAGACCATTGTAGATGCTTTGGCAACATTTGAAAATGTTCGCGCTACCTTGAAATTACAAGGTGGATATATGGACACATCGTCCCGTCGGAGGTAGGAAGACGCGGTAGAGGAAGAAGTCATCAAAAGCGTCCCCCAAAGCACACTCCCCGCCTATGCAAAGTTAAGGGCCGAAGTTTTAACATCGTAAATAACGTCGTCGGCAAGTCTTTACTGCAAACACGTTAGCTTAAGCGAGTCAGAGCGCTCTAGTGCAACACACCCGATCGTTTCGATCTCGGTGCATCGGCGGAGCGTACGATTGGATCGAGCCCTTCATTTTGCAGGTGCCCCTCGGCGGACTACCGAACGCGGGCGTTATTGAGGAGAAATCGTCAAGAAGCACTTGTTCAAGCCAAGAGAAAGATACACGAGGCTTTGGACAACAACTTGACAAAATAGTTACCAACCACACGCAATCAATTCATAGACATGAGGAAGTGCAGACGTCGTGGTAAGTTGCAATGTATTCCTAATAGCTTCGACCAATTGCTGGAGGGTACACGTCGTTGACGCGTAGGTGACGATAGGAAAAAGGTACTGTGCGGCTAACTCCAGACAAAGCGCGATTACACCCAATCAGGCAAGATAAACGGCGGGGACAGCTCCATAGTCGGTCCAGAAAATGACCTCACTGGTGGGAAGCGACGAGCCACTTTTTTGAGCGCGACGATGCGACGACGCCTTCATAAGCGCAGAGCTGCCCCTCGAAATATGCCCCTCATCTGATTTACACGTCGCGAATCTTTCGACACAAATCATACAATTTTGAAACTAGAACAAACCAGCATCACAAATACACAATGGGTTACCCAGATACCACCGACGCATTCGCCGTCACTGACATCAAGAACTGGTCAACATTCACCCGCAAAGAGGTACGAAAGCGTTGCGCCCTAAACCATTCTTGATCTGACACAATTGCAGCTGCCCCTCAAGAAGTTCGAGGAGTACGATGTCGACATCGCCATCGATGCGTGCGGTGTTTGCGCTTCAGACGTCCACACCATCACTGGTGGATGGGGCGAGGACGTCCCTCTTCCCCTCTGCGTAGGACACGAGGTCATCGGCAAGGTTGTCAAGGTTGGCTCGAAAGTCACCAAATTCAAGGTCGGCGATCGTGCCGGTGTTGGTGCTCAGAAGGGTGCCGACCTGACCTGCAACATCTGCAAAGCGGACCAGGAGAACTACTGCCCGAACCAGATCGACACATACGGTGCTAAGGAGGATGGCATCACATCACAGGGTGGTTACTCCAGTCACATGCGCGCACACGAGTACTTCACCTTCAAGATCCCAGACAACCTCGACACTGCCTTGGCTGCTCCTATGCTTTGCGCCGGCCTGACCACATACTCACCTCTCAAGAGGTTAGGAGCTGGTCCTGGCAAGAAGGTCGCCATCGTTGGACTGTAAGTCATCAATTGCTTCAGAATCAATAGAATTCCCACTAATAGCGCAACAGTGGAGGTCTTGGTCACTTCGGTGTACTCTGGTCCGTCGCCATGGGTGCTGAGACATACGTCATCTCGCACTCTGAACGCAAGAAGGAGGATGCCCTGAAGATGGGTGCGAAGGACTTCCTGCTTACCAGCAAGAAGGGCTGGGCCGACGACTGGAAGTTCACCTTTGACTTCATCATCAACACCGCCGACGCCACCGACAAGTTTGACCTGTCCGAGTACTTCTCGACCCTCAAGGTCAACGGCACCTTCCACATGGTCGGCTTCCCAGACAACCCGCTCCCAGCCATGCAGGCGCAGATCTTCGCACCCAACGGCTGCTCCATGGGCGCGTCGCACATTGGTAACCATCAGGAGATGGAGGAGATGTTCGAGCTTGCGAGCAAGCAGAACATCAAGAGCTGGGTGCAGACCATCAAGCTCAGCGAGGCAGGCTGCAAAGAGGCTGTCGAGCGCGTGTACAAGAACGACAACGTCAAGTACAGATTGACGCTGGTCGACTTCGATGACGTCTTTGGCAAGCGTGCTTAGAGTGTTTCAGGTGCCTGAAAAGCTTGGGAAATGACTTTAGGACTTACTATATATGACTTCTAATCGATGACATTGAGTAATCTTTTCGTGCACTGAATCGTTCATCTCGCGTGCATCCTTCAAAAGTCTTGCCCCACCATGTCGGTGGTCTGGCCTCGACGCGTCGCGCCTGCCCCGCCAAAACTTCAGTCGCGTACCTTCCCCAAACTTCTTGACCCGCGAGCACACTTCCCTATCACAATCCTACTCTACCTTTCACGATACCCTCGTCATCTCCTCGCGATGCCCGTCGTACCCCTCCATCCACGACCTCTTTCCCCACCCTCTCCCACCGAAAATCCACTTCCGAAACTGCTTCATACGCCCTCCGGCCTCGCCATCCTCGAACTCCAAGGCACATTCCACTTTCCACCATCCTCCGACCCCACCGCCAGCACACAAGTTGGAAAGCTCGTCTTCCCGCTGTATAATCCCGCGCTCAATGACCCAAGCGATACAAAGTGGATGAAGCGCGTGTACATGTATGTTGGCAAGGGACAACGGATGACGGGCGAGTGCAAGAAGCTGGGGAAGCCATTGGCGGTGGTCAGGAAGAGGGAGCACAAGGTGGTGGATGAGGATGTGGATATGGAGGTTGGGAATGGGAACGGAGAGGGAGTGGAAGATGGGGAAGGGGGTAAGGAGGAAGAATTAGAGATTGTGGACGTGGTGAGATACAAGATTGTGTTTTCGCACCGGCCGGAACCGGTAGGTGGAGGGGAGGAGGGAGAATGAGAAAACGGCGAATCGAAAGAGTTGCTTCAGAAGATTGACGGAACCCGACGTGTGCGCGTGGGAGGTCGAGCGCGATTATGCGCACGTTACGCATACCCGCGACCCACTGGCCGAATACAACACGACACGACCTAACTGAACCCGGCGCTGCAGCTAGGTCGCAAAACCAGGGAATAGCACCGCACCAGCTCAGGTACAAACCCAAATCTACCAGACCACTTGTGACCACTATAAAGAGTCACGTAACCCGGTTCGCGAGCTCCGGCGTCATCATCTCCGCCAAATATATCTTTGGCTTCGATATATACCACGCCAAGATTGGACATCACTGGCCCAAGCAGTCTTTTCATGAACAAGCAATTAATGCTGCCAGTCTCGACCCCGGCTTGACCCCGGTTTTGGGTGCGTTTAGTTCGCTTGTGCATCTTAGGGTACTTTAACCACTTTACACGGTCGCAACGGTCCGGGACTATATACATCACGAACACTAAGACTAGCACTACAAGGGGCAAATTGACAGATGGAAAAGTTCAAATATGGAGTTTGCCTGCATATTTCCAGAAGCCGTGTAGTACAAACTTCTTAACACCGCTAGCTAAAGCCAAAACGCTCCTTCTCATTCCTTTCATACAATGCGGTACACCACAGCAGCCTTCGTCGCTGCGCTAGCAAGCACAGTCACAGCGCAGGCTGGAGACTATCAGCAATGTGCGTTACTTTCAGATATATCGCAAACATGGTTCTAACATGAGCGCAGGCGGCGGCGTCAACTGGTCCGGAGCAACAACATGTGGCCCGAATGCTGGTTGCGTTAAGCTAAAGTATGCTTCCACTCCGTTCTTACAAACATGCATTCTGACATGGTAAAAGTGACTACTACTCTCAATGCCAGCCAGGCAAAGCTCCCACAGCTCCTGCGCCGCAGCCTACTTCACAAAAGCCAACAACCACGGCGGTTCAGACTACACTCAGGACCACAAACAAGCCTGCATCTACTCCCGCACCTACCTTGACCCAAGCAACACCAACTCCCGTTCCTACCGGAGGCACCCCTGCTGGCTCCGGCCCCGGCACAACCCTACAAACAGGCTACTACTGGATCCGCGGCGTCGCCGCCCCCAACTTCCACAAATACATGCAAACCAGCCCACTCTACAGCACCGGCGCCGCCCTCCTCGGCGACTACACGACCGCCGGCCAATTCCAAGTCGTCGACGGCCAACTCGTGCAACTCGTCTCCGCGCCCGGCGAGCCCGTCAAGCTGCTCTACGGCGTCGTCAGCGAGACGCGCTACATCAACGATAACAGTCTGAGCGTGACGTTCTCGGCGTCGAAGAATACGTATGGCACGTTTGCGTGGCAGGGCGATGGGTTGACGTGGAATGTCGCGGGTGTGAGTAGGCCGAATGCTTCGGCGTGGTATGTTTGTGCGGGTCAGAAATTGTATATAAACCTTGGTAATTACCTCTATTTGACTCCGCCGGGGTGTGCGGATCAGACTATCCATTATTATAATGATAGTAAGGCGAATAACTAGGTGGTATAGACATTAGATAGAAGAATGGTTCATAGTGATGCTCTTGGTCAAGAGTTCTATACAAGGTGTATCGTTTCGTGCACGCAATTGGATCTGCATCGAAGCGGCATAACAGAGCTTCAGTGTGCAAGTTCTAGCATCGTAAGGAACGTTCATGATGCAACACCGCTGTCAACTCTGCAGCTTTATCGCTCTCATTCAAGTTTGTGGCCTCGTTCAGAACAGTCGATGGCCGGTGAATGTCGCGAAAGCGGACTTGAAATACGGAAGAAACACCGCGCGGATCGAGAGCGTTAAATAACAGAACATGAGTTAGGAGTAGTAATGTGAGTAGAAGGAAGAGATGACGTACAAATCACATCGCGCAGGGCAGCCTGAGTGTCGGCTAAGTTGTGCGGGGTACCAGGTGTGCCCATGTCGAGGAGGGGCGCAAGGAACATCAAAATGGAAAGGGAAGGAGCGTGGAGGCAGTTCTTGAAGCTGCAGCTGGTGCGCAAGCTCTTGGGGAATGGATAGCAACATTGAGGACTTGACGAATCGTCAGTTGTGGCTATTCTGCGTATCTCGAAGACGTATGCTAGACGAAGCGCACCGAGCTGAGCGGCGAAGAACCTGATACTCAAAGTAAAGATATCAGAGTGCATCGCAGCAGCGCAAGTCGAGTGTAAGTATGTGCGAGTACGTATCGTAAGGTGGCAGCTGCCCAGGTGGTGAGCAGCGAATCATACTTGCCGGGCACAACATCCGACAGGCGAACATTTGTCTTGGACAGAAGAGCTTTGCATTTTTGAAGAAAAGGTATTGCATTGATGCTGCAGGGTAACTATGGTGTATAACAACGAGAGGAGAAGGGCCTTCATTTTGATCGTCTCGATGATACGTTGTGTCATACCCGAGGTACCACCAAATGCTTGACCCAAACTAACCGCCACCAAGGGACCCAAGCACATCCATAAGTCTACGGAAAGATCAAGCCAAACTCAATCCGGAAAAGCGGCCGAGCATCGCGGGGTCGAGTTCAACATCAGACCACCCTTCAGCTTCTTCTTCCATCCTCCACTGATTGTGAAAATACTCCTGCCCACCACTAGTGAAATCATCAAATATGCTACCAATTTGTTTCAAGCTGTAGCTGCTCGTTCCTTCGCGCAGCGTTTCGATACCACCGATGCCGTTGACACCTGAGGGTGAAGAGTTGAGACCATGCGGAGGAGATATTGCAAATTCGGACGACAGACTGTTGGCGGCTAATATCTGCGGCAGCATGGCGTCAGTTCGCGCCCGCTTCGAATTGCGAGATGGCGATCGCGACTCTTGGCTCGAATAGCCACATTCGTAGGCCCTGGCGACAACCTCGTACGTGTCTTTTAGACTACGGCACGCCTTTTCCAGCTTCTCCTCCAGATCGAGATTGTCACTTGTCAAACGAGCAATCTGAGCCTGGAGGTCGGGGATACACGGACCACCAAGAAGGCAGCCAGCACAATCACAGTCCTGAGGGGGCTTCGGAAATTGAGAGAGGCCCAAGCCTTGCTCATCAGTTGGGAATTCGAAATCGAGATCAAAGACGTCGACCCTTTGAACATTCTCATGAAGAACCTCGTCTGGAATCGTAGCAGTCTGTGAATCACGCTCGGGCGCATAAGAAGGTATTGCTGCGCTCGAAGTGGCGGGTGGCACGTGCATGTGCGGAGTTGTAGCTGCGCCTGAGGGCTGAATAGCCTCTTCGGATGAGCCAGAAGCCATCGATGCAGTAACACACTCGACAGACTCCGGCGGTCGGTCGATCTGCCTCTGCTGACCAGTCACAGCGGCGGGGATGGCGAACGTGGCGGTCGAGCCGGCATTGGAGCACTGGAACTTGCACTTTTCGAGGAACTTTCTCATTGTGGTTTCGCTGTAACGCAGTAGTCTTAGCTTCAGACCACTGTTGTATCCATAGATACAGTAAAATGGCTTACCAGAACGCCAGAGGATGGTAAGCTTCGTTCAAGGAGTCGAGTATGTTTTTGTCCGTGTTTTTCTTTCCAGTCGACAACACTTCGTTGAGCTTCAACAGCACTTGGGGCTTGACGGCTTCGTAAAGTCCAGGCAGCAGGCGCCTCGAGATCTTGCCCCATTTCTTTCCGTACTGCTCCTGGTATATGTCGCGGACGGCTACCATTGCGGTGAAATGGGTAACCTTCGGTGTCACATGTGCCTCAAGATAAGCCTCAGCGACATCTCTGGGAACGCCGAAAGATTGCCAATCGAAATTCCGAAGGTCGAAGGGATGATTGTTTGACATGGTCAAGCTTTCACTGTTCAAGATGGCGCTAGTAGCGGTGCGAAGGGAGGTACGAGAGGTGAGGCGTTCGTTGCAAAAGTGCGTTGATAACAGTGGGGAGCAATCTTCAAATAATGCCGTTTGGCGCTGCGCAGCAGAGGATCTAAAGAGCTTGAAATGCTTTCGCAATCGTGCAAGAGTTGTGCGCCAGTCGAAATACTGTACACGAAGAGTCTGTGCATCCAGCGCGCAACAATTCTGCGCACGAGAAGTTCGTGAGCTGGAGGACGACACTGAACGCCAAATGCATGCACATTGATGCTCCTTCGGCTGCAAAACTACACTGTGGTTGGTCGTCTCATGTACGCACCCGCATAACGCCTTTGCTTTGCATGCGCACTAGGCTCCACAGCCACCGAGCGATTGGGAAGACGGTCCATACAGGCTGACCCACGACGCGGCGATGCCGCATAGGCCTGGCCAATCTCGAGATCAGTCAGTGTATCCCGGTCAGCGATCTTGGGGTCCATTATGGCTCATTTGCCGACGATGGTGCTTGTCGACCTTCCAAGGCAGCCGCGCGACAGTGTGTATCTGCTCCGTGTGCTTATTCAATGTGCACGTTGACTACAGGCAGTTCAAGCACGGAAACTTCGTCGCCGTTAAGCTCCGCCCCGCACGCACTCTGCGATGGACCTACGCCGCGTACGGAGCCACTGAAAGCTGCCTCGACAATGGCGGCTGACCACATTGTTCTGCATTAAGCTACTTCCTGAGAGCAGCACCGCACGCAACTCGGTAGCCCCTCGTTGTCTGAACATTGCAATCATGCTGAACGAAGCCGTCTTCGCCCTCGCGGTCCTCCTCCTTGCAGTAATGCAGACCATTTGTCAAATTCTAGAGCTCGCTCTGAGATATCGTGCTCGAGGTTGGCCAAGCGCTTCTTGAAGTAAGCACACTTCCATATTGGGAAGGGCGTGATTTTCCCACTGATTTCAGGCTCTCCCCTGGGATGACGTTACGCCAGAGACCCTAGATCGACGGCGCTGTGCTGACACGTGGCGCCGAAACCCTATGACGCCCCAATGCTTCGGTTTCACGATGGCTTGTGCCATGCCAGTTCACTATACTCCCGAAAACTCCAGCTGTGGCATGGAGTCTTTAGTAGTCCTCCCTGATCATTATTTGAATGTATCTCTGCCATCCGCTACGTAGAGTCTGGGACCACCGTGAAATGTTCTTCAAGTGCGATTGATGTCTAGAATGGCTGAGTGAAGCGTCCTTTCATTAGGCATTTTGTTGTGCTGAGGTCGCGTTGTCTCCATGCCCTCCTTCCTCTTCCCAAAGAGTCCTTGAAGTCGCTTTACAACTACGCCGTGCATGAAATGTCCTTGCACCGACCATTCTTCAGAAGGAGCAGCAGCCAGAGTTGAAAGTAGGCGATCTTTAATTATTTGACCATCCTTCATGGGCTGGGTCGCGTGTGTGGCTGCGGCACGAGTCAATTGCGGGGCAGAGATGCGGGGTGGGCGTGTCAGTCAATCTTTGGAAATGGTTCTCCGCACGAGTTTCCGGAGCATGTTGTCAGCATTAGCTAGAGGCAACAGAAGCCGTCCGCTAGACTATGGATGGCCCAAAGTATGACGGAAAAGCGTGGTGCGTGGCAGAAAGGTTTCCTGGGCGCATCGGCGCAGTCTGGAGTACTTATTCCAGGGTCCTTACCTCGACGCGTCGCGGTCTCTGCTCCGACTTTTGCAGCTTTTTCTATCTAATTTTAGGCAACTCCTGCGCCAATTGAAGTCATGGGTAATCATGCGTTGATATACGGCGCGTCGGGAATTTCTGGGTGGGCGATTGTCAATGCGATTCTGAATGGATACCCAACCAAAGATGCATTTTCGAGAGTTACGGCGATGGTCAATCGGCCGCTGACGAGAGAAATGGCTCTGTGGCCAGATGATCCCAGGTTGCAAATCATTTCTGGCGTTGATCTGCTCAAGGGCAGTCAGGAGGATTTGGAGAAGCAGATTAAGGAGAAAGTCAAGGATGTCGAGACGGTGACTCAAGTCTACTTTTATTGTAAGTCAGTCTATCAAACATTTAGCTGAAGGGACTAATGTCTCACAGCATACAAGCAGTCTGACGACCCAGAGTACGAATGCAAGACCAACGAAGACATGCTCGAACGCGCAATCACTGCAATCGACCATCTATCTTCGAAGCTGTCCTACGTTCTTCTACCAACAGGAACCAAGATCTACGGTTGCCAGATGCTCGACAAATTCCCCTTCTCGAATGACCTTCCGCTCAAAGAGACGCTACCACCGATTCCAGAGCCATATCTATCCCAGCTCTTCTACTACAACCAAATCGACTGCTTGAAGCGCATTTCGAAAGGCAAGAAGTGGAGCTGGTGCGAAGTGCGACCCGACAACATCATCGGATTTGTGCCAAATAACAATGCATATAACCTCGGTCAAACCCTCGCACTGTACCTTTCGTTATATCGAGCTGTTGAAGGCGAAGGCGCAAAGTGTCCATTCCCAGGAAACGAGAAGTCGTGGGTGAACAAGTATAACGAATCACCACAAGACATGGTCGCCCACTTTTCGATCCACGCATCCTTACATCCTGAGAAGACGGCCTCGCAGAGCTTCAATGTAGGAGGCCAGGAAGATACGTGGAGCGGGAAGTGGCCGATTATCTGTGATTACTTTGGTCTCAAGGGTACTGGGCCGGAAGAGAATTCACCGCAACCTGGTGCATATATTGCTGAGCACCGGAAAGAGTGGGATGAACTGGAGAAGAAGCACAATCTTAAGAAGGGAAGTGTGGATAGCGATATCTCGCATCCTGGGTTCCAGGTGAGTTCATATTGTTTTCAGTCTGAGTTAAGAACAATAGCTGACGAGGACAGTACTTCATCATGACCATGTTCGACTTTGATCGCCAGATGAGCATGGAAGCTTCGCATAAGGCTGGATATACGGAGGAGATTCGGACACCAGAGACATGGAAGATTGCATTCGATAGGATGAGAAAGGCAAAGGTTATTCCATGATCGCATTTGGGTCTTGCAATACATGTCGAGTATTTCTTGTAGTGGATACTGTGAATTACGGCCCATATAGCATACAAATCATGCCTTCATGTCTCTTCAAATACATGACCGTAATATCTGGAATACAAAGACAAACTCTCAAAAGTCTGCCTGTGATTTCAACATGCAAATTCGAGCTTCGAAAACTCTTCCATGATCATGAACAGACATGATTCAAGTTCTCCAGGGGAGGTTCGGCTAGCGACTCGCTCATACCGCGAGCTCATGCACCATCCGCGGGGTATCTGCGGGGTCTTTGACGCTACACCACGCTAAAACACTTCCACATTCTAAGATATTCCTTCTCCAATAACGTGACCATGCAGTCGAAACACCATAGATCAGATTAAGGCACCAAGAACTGGTACAAATAGCATGCAATCATCAATTCTTTGTAAACACAGTCCATTTACATGCCTTGACCCTACTCAGTGACAACTTTTCCAACATTTGTGCTCTGGTCTGCACACCTGGGATCGGAAATGCTTTGGCGAATGCGTGCCGCCACAGCCTGATGGAGACAATCGACGTTGCTGCGCGTTGAAGCGGCGGTAGCGTCATGGTCACAGGGACCAGTCAGGATGAGTATATTTGAACTGCCAATGCGGCTCCCTTGCTTTTCATCTTCTGTCAATCTCCATTTCTTCATACTGCCACGTCTCTGAGTGTTTGTTTTGTACCCGGATTCCAAGAAACCGCAACACCGCCACAATGGGTCTCGTCGACTCAGACCGACTCTACCAAATCGCCATCTGGGCACCTATCGCCTCTGTAGCTTACACATTATTGAACTTCATCTACAACCTCACACTTCATCCGCTCGCAAAGTTTCCAGGCCCGATCCTATGGCGCATCTCGCCCATTCCATCCATCATCTCACTTCTCCGAGGCCGCATCTCCTTCGACTACAAAGTCATACACGACAAGTACGGCCCCGTCGTACGCGTGATGCCCAATGAGCTCTCCTTCAACACCGCCAAAGCCTGGGATGACATTTACGGCCACCGCATCGGATTACAGAACATGGACAAAGATCCAATCCATGTTGGTGCGGTGGAAGCAATCCCCGGCGCAACGAATTTAACAATGGCGCCGGAAACGCATCATGCAAGGCAGCGAAGAGCGCTAGCGCATGCGTTTAGCAAACAGGCGTTGTTGGAACAAGAGCCGATCTTGAGGGGGTATGTGGACTTGTTTGTGCAGAAATTGAGAGAAATGGCGCATGAAGGCAAGCCAGCGAATATGGTGTCGTGGTTCAACTTTTGTACATTTGACATCATTGGGGACTTGTCATTTGGTGAACCATTTGGATGTCTTCGAGAAGGTAACATCTCCTCTCCACCGCTTGTTTACTTACGTGTATGCTAACGATTACCAAAGGCGAAGGCTCCGAGTCCGCAAACTGGGTCGTCCTCATCTACGAAGCGATCAAATCCGGCGCCATCGAACAAGCCACCCGCCGTTTCGCAAAACCAGGCTCCCTCGCCCAACGCTTCCTCATGTGGTGCATTCCCAGCGCGATCCGCGAGCGACGGACTCGCCACTTGACCAACTCAACTGAGAAAACAGTGCGCAGAATGGCAACCAAGACCGAGCATCGCGATTTCATCTGGTACATTTTGAAACAGCGCGAAAAGAAAAACGAAGTCAGCGACGACGAAGTCATCATGAACGCCGCGCTGTTCATCGTCGCGGGCAGCGAGACCACGGCGACAGAACTATGCGGCTTGACGAATTACTTGCTCCGCAACCCGGAAATATACACGAAACTCGTCGCGGAGATTCGTACGGCGTGTAAATCTGAAGCGGACATTAATATGGACGTGTTAGCTACTTTGCCCTACATGAACGCCTGCATCGAAGAAGGCCTTCGAATCTTCCCGCCTGTACCCATCGGTCTTCTACGCACTGTGCCCAAAGGCGGGTCTTTGATCGACGGACATGCGGTTCCAGGCGGGACATCAGTCTGCGTATCGAGTTGGGGCGCTGCACACTCTGCAGCCAATTTCGCGGAGCCAGATACTTTTATTCCAGAACGATTCCTCGATACCTCGGACTCGAAAGCCAAGTTTGAAAACGATGTGAAGAAGGCTGCGCAGCCGTTTTCGACGGGGCCGAGAGGGTGTATTGGACGGAACTTGACGTATGTGGAGCTGAGACTGATTTTGGGCGCGTTGTTGTGGAATTTTGATCTTGAGTTTGCGGATGGGGCGAGGTTGTGGGATCCGAAGAATGAGTTTGAGGGTCTGAGGGCGTATAATACGTGGGAAAAGAGTCCGTTGATGATTAGGTTGAGGGATGTTAGGAAGAGTCCTGCATAATGAGGGAAGTGTTGGATTTGGGGTTTGGTCAGTGTTGGTGGATGAAATGCATGGACTGAGAGCTTATTATATTTTGTAGCATCCTTGAGTCGATGCCCTTATAGATGTTCCTTGTATTTCTGGCATCGTATCATATCATCATGTGTCTTCCTCACAACTTCAGCGTCTTAGCCGCGTGAAATCCCGCAGCCCAATGCCACAACCTCGCATCGACCGTCTTGCCCTCCTGATCATACTTGACCAGCCTCTCATACAGCTCATCGAGCGGCACTACCACCCTCTCAATAAACTCCCCATCATCTAGCGCCTGCTCTGGTTCTTCATCTCCCTCCTTCAGATTGACCTCCACCTGTGCCAGCTGCATATTCGCCGTACTCATACCCGGATCTGACACTATCGTGGGTGAAATGAACGACAGCTTGCCCTTGTACCCTGTCTCCTCATGTAATTCGCGGACGCTCGCATCGCTCGGTGATTCCTTCTCGTCTACAAGACCAGCGGGAAGCTCAACACACACGGCATCCACAGGCGGGCGGTATTGCAGGATGATGATCGTAGACGGCGGGCGGTTCGGGTGTCGGATGATTGTGGTGATGGCGACTGCATCAACGCCAGACTTTCCTCGTGTTTTCCTTGATGCGGCTTCCCATACACGATCTTTGCCAGTCTGATCTTGCCACGAGATTTTCTGAAACTCAATCCATTTTGCCTCGCTGGCGGGGAGGTCTTCAACTTTGACAATCTTAGGGGATTGCGGCATGTTATAGGCTGCGCGCAGGTGGGGTTGATTGTGGAAGGCGCGATACAATTGAGGCAATTTGACGCGCGGTTGTGAATGAGATGAAGTGCGGAGATTGTGCAGAGATCGAATGAGGAGAGTAATTGGCGATTTGTACATCGAAGTTTTGTTGTTGGTATGGTGTTCGTGGAAAGAGCAGAGCTGACGTAGGTGAGCTCGGACCCCAGCCCCGCGTCGCGTCATCGACTGTCGCGCTCTCGCGTCCGCACGTGCAGCATCATTCACCCAATGGTCAGCTGGAACACGTCGGACTTCTTGATTGCCTGTACAGAAACGTGCGAAAATTGTGCCTGTGTACGGGAACTTCCAACCCTCCCTTCACAGTTTCGAACTTCGGACAATCGGCCACCCGATGTACCGGACAGAGCATGGTTTGCTCAAACGCCCGCAAACAAGACCGAACCTATATCTTCACCGTCCTTGAGCATGTTTGGCAGCCAAGACAACGTACAGCTACATCGTGCATGACTTGGCACCTCTGTTCGATGCTTAGTCTCCCGTCACTAGGACTGTAGCAGATCGACGAGAGCGAGATACTTCACTGCTCGGATTTCGCAATCCGCGTGCCGAGGTTTTCGCCAAGGTTTTCGGTCGTGGTGAAGCAGTATGTGAAAGTTTTGTGTCTAACTAGTCTGCTAGTTGGCATAGTCAGGAGGTAAGAGCGACGGTGAAGATGAGTAGAGGGCCTGAGAACGAGTATTTAAATTTCTACTGAAAGCGATGATCTCTTCTTCTCTTCACCTTACCCACCAGTCTAGCGATAAACTTTGTAAAGTAAACTTCCATCCGCCACAACTCTTAACGGCCGCTCCATCGTTCGACTTCTCAGTCTCTCCACTGGACAGATTTTCAAGTCATCAAGATGCGCTACTTCTCCCTCATTCTCGCTGGTACTGTACATCTCAAGCTGACTTTGCTTGCTTTCACTGAAATTCGATTAGCTCTGCTCGGCTTCTTCTCTGTAGCATCAGCAGCCCCAACAAAGCAAGATACTGTCCGGTTTCTCTTCGAGAATTACTGCAAGTTCCCCGTCTACATCCGCGAAGCCGTAGGCGAACATCCTGGTCCTCGCCCTCACGAGCGATGTGCAGGCTATGGAGAAATCCAGGAGAGAATACTGCCCGCTGGTGCTTCCTTCTTGGGTCAGATTCCTCTTCTCAAGGACAGCTGTGGTCACAGCGGTAAGTATTTCGTGGGTGAACTCCGACGCTGTCTAATTTCTGGGTTAGTGAAGGTGGCTCGCAAATCCCGCGGTCCAGTTTACCAGTACGAATTCACCTGGGCTCGTGAAAACGATCTCATGTGGTACAACCTCAGCCACGAAGACGGCAACCCCTTCACCGATGTGCGCCGCAGCTTCTCAGCACACAATGGATGCCCGTCACTTCTATGTGAGGCTGGCAACGATGGTAGGGCGTGTGACTACAGCGTCCAGACCGATTGTGGCAGACACGGTGCAATGCAAGGCTCACTGTGCGTAATGCCAAAGATGCTCCAGGAGATGACGGACGAAGAGCGCCTGGAGTATAATGAGAAACATGCACTTAGGTGGGGGGACTTGGACGTCACCGGGGAATAGGTGAAGGAGGTGAACTTGAGTCAGCAGGTCCAAACATGGCAGTAAGAAATTGTTCACCATACTGTCTCAAGGCTAGACGTGCTGGATAAAGAGTGTTCGAGTATCACAAGCTTCATGTACAAAAGTGAGGCCAAGATGTTCTCATGATTTCGAGAAATTTGGGGTGTTTCCACTTGACACATCCATTCACTCTCTTGCTTTGCTCTAGACTTGCTGAGCCCAAGCTTGCCGTGACTTCACCCATCGGTCCAATCCCTCACTACACGGATGAAGGTCAATCATCTGCAGCGACCAAGTGCACTTTTTGACACTAAAATCTATACGAACTTCGTTGCCGCACTAACCTAGCCCGCCCCATTGATCGACAAAGGCCCGACACTACCCCAAATGCATGTGGCAGTGCGACGCTAAAACCCTCCGACAAAGCAAAATTCCATGCTCCTCACGTGCAGAAAGGGACAACACCTGCATCAAAAAACATTCTCGCGATCAAAATGTATCGCCCCCGCACAACTACAGAATGGATCTTCCTCAGCACCGCCGCACTCCAAGCCCTCCTCACCATCGCACTCGACACGTACACACCCCTTTCTTTCTGATGTCCAAAGAACATTAACCTAACAACAACACGCAGTTTCGTCCTACTAACATACTTCTCATGGATCAACCCCGTCATCTACCAAGTCCCCGCCTCATACGTCGTCCCGCTAAACTTCGCCCTCTTCGTCCTCGGCAACATGTACCAAGCCTACCTCGCCTTCGACGCGCTACGCACGCGAAACAATCTGCAACTGTATAGTATCTGTGTAGTCAATTTCTGTCTGTTTGTATTTGGTGTCATGCGCTTCAAGCAGACTGAGCGCACAGCGCGCAGTCTGCATGCTGGGGAAGCGTTGGGAAATCAGCCGTTCACAGACCGGGATGTGGATTGGTGGGGAAAAGTGGCGTGGGCGTTGGGGTTGGAGGCGGGTGTTGTGGGTCTGGGGAGTCTGGCGAGCTGTGTGTTGGTGTTTCTGCTGCAGAGGGAATTTAGATGGGCCGTGTACAGGCATATTAGTGGGAGTTTGGAGATGCTGAGGCGGTATCTTGCGTGTCAGGTAAGTGGTTTTCCGAAAAGAAAAGCTGGTGCGAGGGGGTGAATTTGCTAATTTGACAGGTCTTGCTTGTCCTGATACGGATCGAAGTGTATTTTGTTATTGGGTTTGTGTTGCTATATGGTTTGGTGGACGTGCATTACGAACAGCCGGAATTTGCACTAACGATTGCAATCATACCGGCTTTGGTGATTCAAGTCGCGCTCACGATCATCTTCACGAAGTCGGAGAACGTCTTTGGTGCGGCGGTAGCAATCGTAAGATCTGATACGCGATCGTAGAGCACTGTACTGATCCATTTCCATTCAGGTTCTGCGCCTCGGAGAAATGGCATATCTTCTCAGCCGTATACTCGTTCTCACTGGTGATGGGATCCGAGCAAATACCTTGTTGAAAGACGAGATGCTGCTATATGCAGGTGTCGCATTGGCTCTGGCTACACTAGCATGTCTCAATGCGATGCTATGCCTGGCGAACTTCAATAAGGGACTGAAGCCGTTACTGCAACGATCCAGCTGGAATAAGTCGCCGCACGAGTTTGAGCCAATCAACCAGCATCGGTACTCTGAACGAATCGAATTGGACTGAACGATACATTCATAATCGGATATAGTAGGCATCTACAACTTCGCCAGCTGCTGCACCACCCTTAGATCGTCACGACTGATCTCCGCAACACTCTTCTTGCCCAGATTAGCAAGCGATGAGTCCGTGTCGGCGAGTAAGCAGTTGAGGACGTGCTTGACGCCCTCCTCGCCACCCATCGCCAAACCATAGACATATGGCCTGCCCACAAGCACAGCCTTTGCGCCCAGTGCAAGCGCCTTTAGGACGCCCGAGCCAGTCCGAATGCCGCTGTCAAAAAGAAGAGTCAGGTTCGAGGTCTTGACCTTCTCATCGGCACCAATCTCAGCCAGTGCGTCCAGGGACGCGATAGCTCCGTCAAGTTGTCGCCCACCATGATTCGAGACTATGATGCCGTCCATTCCGTGGTCGATCGCCCTATGCGCATCTTCGACAGTTTGAATGCCCTTTAGCACAATCGGTCCATCCCAGTACTTTCGAAGAGTCTTCAGATCGTTCCAGTCGCGATAGTGGCCAGATGCTACGAGCGATGTAAAGAACATTGCCTTCTTCATAATGCTGGCATGCGTGAGGACCTTCACGGAGCCTCCGATGCTTCCAGGACGTTTCAAAATTTGCCAGATCTCCGAGACTTTCTCACTGACACTTCTCGTGTCCTTTGCTTGTTCTTCCTCGTACATGCGCTGGAAGACTGGGTCGGAGAAGCCGACCTGACAGCCTTGGCCCCTGGAATCCATTAGATTATCGTCCAAAGGAAAGGAAATAGAAGGGAGATTTACCAGACAAAAGGAATGTAGGACTCGTCCAGATCATTCGGCCGCCAGCCAATCATGAAAGTGTCAAGCGTGACCACAAGCACCTGGAAGCCGTTCGCTTTGGCACGACGCAGCAACGAAGCAGTAAATTCTTCAGCTTGTGGCTTCGGCCAATAGAGCTGATACCACCTGTCTCCGTCTCCGTTCGCAGTGGCTACTTGCTCAATTGATCGTGTGGCAGCCGTTGATAGGATCATCGGTACTTTGACAGCAGCACAAGCTCTGGCAGTCGCTTCCTCACCATCCTGATGCACAATCTCCTGAACTCCTATTGGAGCTACGAGTAAAGGACTTCGGTACCTGCGGCCAAACAGCTCGACAGACATGTCTCGCCGCGTAGCCTGGACAAGCATCCATGGCCGCAATCGATAGCGATCGAATGCCGAGATGTTGGCTCTGTGTGTCGATTCGCTACTTGCTGCGCCAAAGACGTAAAGGAAGTTTGGCTCCGGTATCGCTGCTCTGGCTGCTGCTTCCCATTGCGTCGGCTTTGTGGAGTACTTCGGCTTGTGAAGGTTGCCGTAGATTTCGCGCTGGTACTGGACGTACGAGTCTGGGTCTGGCTCGTAGTATTGCGTCGGTTTGTAGTCGGAGTCGGACATATTTGCGGCAGGTGATGCTGAGTGGCAGCACCAATGCAGATGTAAGGCTTGAACAGTTCACCGATGCCCTTAAAATCCGCTTGCAGTCACTCCTTGATGTACGTTGATGGTATTGAAGCTAGTAAGCGATGGTTGTCTGCGGGGACAAGTGGAGGTCGGGAAGACGCGTCGTTGCCGAGGCATGAACGCGAACCTTTGACATCAGCTCACTTTCGTTCTCCGTTACGCTGCAACGTATTACCACGACTCGCGATCGTTCTTGTCCGCGACAACGAACAGTAAAAGACCGTCTGGCAGTTGCGCATTCCATTACAAGGCATATCCTTGGCAGGAGCTGTCGTGTCGTCTTCAGTCGCGAATCGACCACACCGCCTTCGCAATTCCATCGTTGCCCCACGATGTCTCCTCGATTCAATTTACAACATATTAGTACTCAGTATCTATTATTTGGCACGCAGCCAAAATGCCCTCGACACAGTCCTTAGTATCCCTTGCCATTATCCTCATTGCCACATTCAATGGACTCTATCGTAGCTTACCGGCGCTTTTTCTCTCCATTTGTCCAGCGATCTCACCGCAGACCTGCCCAACCACCAATGGACATATCCACTCAGGCTACTTTGGTTATGAGTGCGCCGGTAACAAGCCTCACCACTCTAGCTGGACCAGCTGGTGGCATCCTCAGGGAAGCCAAGGCGTAGCGGCCGAACATAAGCATGGTGCTGGAGCTATCACGAACAAGTGGAACATTTTATACCATCTGGGCGGCAATGGGCCTTGGGTCGAGAAGGTTATCGACGTTGTCGATGGAGGCATTGCGGTCCCTGAGGGGTGTCGTGTGCAGCAGGTTCACATGGTGGGTTTGGCTATGGCATGTGGAGACGATCCTCGATGCTGATGCCTGTTCTTGAAGATGTCTAGACACGCTGAGCGATATCCCACCAGGAAAGCTGGCTACAGTAAGTCTGGGTAAGATTCTCTTGTCATTCACATGGCTCACGGTAAGTACAGACCAGAAAGCAGTTGTTGAGCGCATGAAGGAGAGTGGCAAGAAGTTCAACGGCACTCTTGCGTTCTTCAATGACTGGGAGATGTTTTGGTCATCAGGTGAGCTCTTCCTACTTACACGCTTATATTTGCTTTCACAATCAGAACTCTTGAGAAGTATCCACTTACCATCACTAACACAAATTCTTTTCCAAGATGATCGCCTCGAGCAGCTTACTAGCACTGGCCCATTCAGCGGCACTCTCGGCTCCTTCACGACCGGCGTTCGACTGCGCACCCGCTACAAGCACCTTCTATCCGACGTCCTCCCTGACCGTCCCACACGCTTCTGGGCTAGTGACTCACAGCGCGTTATCGAGAC
Source organism: Paraphoma sp. B47-9 (assembly GCA_001748405.1). Classification (NCBI taxonomy): domain Eukaryota; kingdom Fungi; phylum Ascomycota; class Dothideomycetes; order Pleosporales; family Phaeosphaeriaceae; genus Paraphoma; species Paraphoma sp. B47-9. Next base: position 60,117 of record BCLK01000159.1, read on the forward strand.
CGCACGACACTTTGCACTCGGCTTCTTCGGCATAGACTACCAAGAATACAATACCGCCGACCTCGAGATCATACCTGAGGACTCCTGGCGCGAGGCCAACACGCTCACACCTGGCCGAACATGTCTGAACAACAAGCGAGATCTAGTCGAAGGCCAGAAGAAAGGCTACAACCTGGTAGGAAAATATCGCGCTACATATCTTGGACCTATTCGCGAGCGTCTTGTGGCGTCTACAGGCATGGACTTCTCTAACCAAGACGTCTGGGCAATGCAGGAAATGTGCGGCTTCGAGACGACGGTCCGCGGCCACAGCGACTGGTGCGATGTCTTTACCCAACATGAATTCCTGGCTTTCGAATATGCGCGCGATGTACTACACTACTACCGCGCCGGGCCAGGTCAAAAATACGCTGCGAGCATGGGCTGGCTGTGGCTCAACGCAACAACAAATTTACTTCTCGAGGGTCCGAAAGCTGGCCCGCTGTTCTTCAGCTTCGTGCACGACGGCGACATCGCGCCCATGATGACTGCACTCGACGTCATCAACGATGCAGAACACTTACCCATCACACACATCGCGCATGACAGGAAATGGCGCAAATCCCAGGTGTCGCCCATGGGCGGGCGGGTCATTCTCGAATTGCTAAGCTGTCAAATCAAAGATGCGCCTGGACCGGAGAAGTTCGTCAGGTTGAACATCAATGACGGGATTACGGCGCTACCGGATTGTAACAGTGGGCCAGGGCGGAGTTGTCCCTTAGGACAGTTTGTTGCAAGGACAAAGAGGAGGGGAGCAGAAGTGGGAGACTTCAGGGAATTGTGTGGATTGAGTGGGAATGCGAAGTGGAAGATTGAGTTTCTGCACCAGTGAGATTAACTCAAGGTAGGTTTCTTGGATTACACTATGGTATGAAAGGAAATGGTATCACGAACACAACTTCCATCAGCACAACGACCAGCACTCATAAGGATATACGTAAACAGCCCCTCCACATCAATACCCATGCTTCTCCAGCTCCCTCTCAGTGTACTCCCACAGCTTCTTCTGCAACGCTGCATCCTTTGCCCACTTACTACCATCATTTTTCTTTCCGACCGGGTTGTAATAAGCTCCATTCACCAACTCCTTCTTGTCCACCGTGGCCGCCCACGTCTCATTCAGGGCACCTCCCTCCGCAGTCTTATAATGCCCCGGCAGTATCGTGCCAATTATTCCATAGAACCACAGAGCAAACTTCATAGCGGCATTCGTGCGCAGCGTATTGAACAAATCCGTCAAAATAACACCCGGGTGGATCGAGACGGACGTGATTTCAGGATACTGTTCCGCGAATGAACGCGCATAGGGGATGCTTGCAAGCTTGGATGCGCCATAGCGTTTGTATGTATTCTGCTTCTCCAGCGCTGCTTGGTCGAACATGATGCCCTCGGGAACGGTCATCTGATGAGCCATGCTGCTGAGCCAGATGACGCGGACGTCATTGCCCTGGCTTGCTGTTTCGCGCAACTTGGGTAGCAAGAGCTTGGTAAGGAGCGCGGGGCCCATGTGGTTTGTGCCGAATTGGATCTCGTAGCCCTCCTTTGTGAGCGAGTATGGTGTGGCCATTATGCCCGCATTGTTGATCAGGATGTCCAGGCGGGACTCGCGCGCCAGGAAACTTTCTGCTGCGGAGGCGATGCTGGAGAAAGAGGCGAGGTCGAGGGGCAGGTGGATGATTTCGGGGGCGTTCGAGACGGTGGACTTGATATCTTGGATAGCGGCTTCTGCTTTGGAGGCAGTGCGGGCGGCGAGGTAGATTTTCGCGGGGTTATGGGCAGCGAGGTATTTGATTGCCTGTTTGCCGAGTCCAGTGTTGCCTGTGTAGTTGCGTTAGGGAATGTGTTGGGTGGTGGGATGCGATAGATTGGTGTGGTGTCGTACCTCCTGTGACTAGGATGACTTTGCCCTCCAGACTCCCAATGTCCGTGGCGGGATTGAATGATTTCCCCATACCGATGCCTGATATCGTGTCTTTCGCTGCAGGAAGTAATAAACCGTAGCCAAGCAGGAACACTGTCGCTGGAAGCTCGAGAATCTGGTGGATGATATAGACGACGGTATGCCAGATGGACTTATTCCTTGCGGAAGACGGCGGATAAGGTGCGATATTTGTAGAGCTTCGCGTCCCAGTATTCGGTGCTTCTTCGCGTGATTTGCGCCGTAGACTTTCGGCCATGGTGGCTTGACAACGCGCGGTAGCATGGGCGCTCGTTTCTTTCTCGAATGAAACGCCGAGGTCGCAAGCGCGCTATGACGCAGCCCTGGAGTTGATTAGTAGACATGGTCGATGCGGTGCTTCACATGTCAGAATATGTGACTGTGGATACACGGGCATAATGATGGACGAGTGTCGCTTTTGGACTGGACATGCGATCCAAGATATAAGAAACATTGTGGTTCAAAAGCTCGCGCTGACGCAAATGCTGCGAGGGGCTAGCGCTTACTGCCCATGGTCATCTTTGCATAACTTAATCAGTAAACAAAGTCTATCGTAGACTAATGCATAGTGCGCAAGACAAGTTCAATTCATACGGTTTTGTCAGTTCATTTTTGATCAAGTAGGATTGCATCAATTCGAGCTAACACTTTGGTGGGCTACTCGATGGTGCGATCTCTGCTCGACGAAGCATCGCACTTGGATGCCGAGGCTCCAAGTTCTACCGTGGTCCCCACCGAACTTTTGTAGGAGGCGTATTCAGAGCCTAGACGCCGCGTTCGGGCCAATGGTTAGACCGATGCATTGGAAAGCCTGTGCACCACGGACAATGTGCATCTATGCAAGGCACTATCCGCGAAGAAAGGACTCGTCTTCTTTGTGACTACCTATGATAAGAAAGATGAATTCTGCCGTGTGCTTGAATACATGAGGAAGAATTCACTTGCGAATCTTTTTCTCTCCTTCATATGTCGTCTGCCAACTCGCTGGACTCTTCGACGATACGTCCTCCAGGACACTAAAGGCTGCTTCCTTCCGCTTCATCACAAGGGTCTGCTGAGGCGTGACGGGGCCGCAAAGTCAACGTTCCTGGTATGCTCAAGCAATCTTTATCAACGGATTCAAAGAACCCTCTTAATCGCAAAACACACTGAGCACTTCGATCAAATACAACATCATGGCTTCCTTAGTATTCATTCTACACACGCAGCTACGGTGTTCCGTCAGCATATATCCACGTCCAAAACTCTGCTCCTACGGTAAATTACACTCGTATGATCGATTCAAATTCTCAATTGCTGAAAAGCCTTGTAAATGCTTTTGGAGTAAATATCCTTGAAGTGGGTACGGAAGGTGGGGCAGCAAGCAGTAGCGCAGCTTTCCGCGACCAGTCAGCAGCAGGAGGCTGAGTAAGTAACTGTCCCTAGTGTAGACGTTCAGGTGATTCAAAGATTGTTTTGAAGGGCTCAGCTCATTTGAACCCACGATTCTGGTGGTCGTCTTCCATCTGATGCCGCCTTCGGCGCTATTGTGTTTCCGCCCCCAAACAGCCCACTGCCGTGACGTCAGCCATCAAGCGTACCAGCTACAGGTGGGTGACAAAGGCGTATCCTAGTGCCCATGGGCATCTGAGTATATTAATAGAGTAGGCCAAGCGCGATTGAAGGCATGAACGAAACAACTCAAAGCACACGCAATGGACCGCTCTACCAAACCGAGCTTTCACTTTGTGAACTTGACGCATCCCGATGACCTCAAGGATGAAGAGACGCAGCTCCGTATTCGGCAGCTGGCAATGACTGAGTTCGCCAAGACTCGTAAAAAGCCGAAGACGAGACGGGAACACAACGAGATCGTGCTTGAAATTCGACCAACCCCGGACAATAATCAGCCTCATCTGGAACGAATTGGGGGCGGCTCAGTCGACCCTTTTTGCGCTTATCCAATCGAGCTTGATGACTCTGCGCGCAACTTATTGGCAAATAGCAAGTAGTATTCCTCCCAAAATATTCAGACTTTTCTCATTCGGCATAGTATTTAGACCGACCACAAACCACTCGAGCCAGCTTCGCGGCTCCTGGTTCCCTGTAGGACTCAGCTGTGCAGCAGCTTTTCATTGCGTGCTTTCCAACGCTCAACTTTTCGTCTATCAGAAGAAGCATGGCTTTTTCCCTTCGCAGGACGACGCTGTTGCGTTGTCATATCATCACAATGCGCTCCGATATACCAGCGAGATGATAAAAGATCCATCTAAGCACAAGAGCGACGAGATTCTCGGTGCCGTCACTGGGTTTATGTGCCATCACGTAAGCACACAGATTGCCATCAGGGGCATATAAGTAACATATTCAAGGCTGTGCTAGGCAACTTCAATAGCGGCGATTGGCAAAAGCACCGTAGTGCCCTGGCCAGGATGGTAGCTCTCAGGGGCGGATTTGACAAGATTGACAAAGAACATCTTCGAATCACATTGACATGGTATGCTTTGGGCGCGGCATCGTGCTGAGATGCGGCCACGCGGCAGTGCTGACCTGCGCGCAGGGTCGATCTTACAGGCTGCTTTGCGCAGGACATTCCGCCTCTCGTACCCCTGCCGCAGCGATGGAAAGCCGCATCTGCGTCCCCACCACATTCGCCTCGACCACTTTCACCAGTCTCGTTGGCGTGGAAGCAGCGGCTGCCGTTGCAACTGGACTGGATTACCATATTTGACGACGTCGGGCAGCTCATCTCGCTTGATCGAGCATTTACTGGCGAGCAATTAATGCTAGCGAATACTAGCGGCAGCTGGATGGAGCCCGCTATGTATCGTCTCTTGGCCATTCGGCCATTGAAGAACGGCGATGACCCAGAGCACGTGATGGAAGAAGTGTGTCGCCTCGGCACCCTGCTATTCTTATCGCCTTTTTGGAGACTACTTGGACAAACGCCTGTGTGGACGGCAGCGATATCGCGTAATCTCCTACTTGTTCTTACGGAGAACAAGGTGCAGTGGAACGAGCTCAAGCCTTTGTTGGTCTGGACGCTGTACTTTGCTGCGATCGAGACAAATGACCTAGCTGAGCGAAGCTTGTACGTGTCCATGCTAGCAGCAGTGATGATGAGCATGCAACTACAGCAGTGGGATGAAATCATGCAGGTTCTGCAGGGTGTACTGTGGGTCGACAAGGTTTTCGCAGGCACCGATGAGTTGATCAGAGATGAGGTCATGCGGATTGTCAACAAGGAACCGATAGGGACTGTGCCGTTGGGCACTGCGGCTGAGCTGTGGGAAGATTTTCCGGGTGAGGTAGACAAGCGCTAACTATGTTAGGAAAGAGGACACACTTTTAGTCTGCATACTCTAATTACACTAAGCAAGCCTAGCTAATTGATACCTGATACTGTGAATATATGTTCGAATGATGCTCGGGTAACAATAATCTTTCGAGCGCATCGCCCTGGACGATCTTTGTCTGACTGTCTTTTCATTGCAGCCGTAGCATAGATGAAATGAATAGTGTGGATCCCGTATTATCTTTACTCCCCGTTTTATTCCTTAGCGAATACTTGCTCCTCCGTCGTCCATGAACCTGGCATATGGATTGTAATACTCTCGAAGGGGCAACTCTGATGGACCATGGGTCTGATGCGGAGGGACCACGGGCTTTGGTGATGCCTTCTTCTGCTTCGCTACTAAAGCTGACGCCTTGAACGAAGAGAGCAAATCCTGTCGCTCTTGTTCAGTATCGCTTGTCAAATCAATCGCGCCATCATACTGTGCTCGAGTCGGACGAGGCGGTGCCTTTCGAGGTCGCCGTGCTGACTGGCCCGGCGGAGATGGTGTGAAACGAGCTTGGTCGGTTGGTGGTGTGGAAGAAAGGACTTCGCCTGCCCATTGCTGCTCTGTGTGCTTTGGCGTGAAAGCACCAATACCAGTCCTCAACATTGGATGACCATTGCTTATCATATGCTGATTTGGTGAAAAGGTTCTCGTACATCCGATGGCTGAGCTCACAGACGTACTGTGACCGGCTGTCAACTGTTGCGCCGGTGTACTTGATGGAGGGACATATCCAGTGATGGTATGTCGCTGCGATAAAGCTGCTTGAGGCGCTTGCTTGTCTGCTCCAGGGAGCGGCATCGGTGGAAAATGGGTCTGTACAAGAGCAGAGCTGGCGCGTCGTGGGGGCTGTGACGTGAATTGAGGTGGCTGAAATTGCTTGCCAGATATTGACCCATCCCGTCGTTCAACAATCGGCGTTGGTGATACCGGAGGATTAAGATCTGTTCGCGGCCTTTTCGGTGGTCGACTTTCAGGAGACGCTGTGGTTTCACCTTCCTCCTTCTTGATAGTGAACGGCTGCTGTGGAGGCAGTATAGATGGAGGCTTCGTCCTGGCCATTGGTCTTCCTCTCTTTACCGGAGGTGAAGGCGCTGTCGCAGTGGCTGGTCGTGGATCTGGCACAGCAGCAGATTTTGACGTTTGAGCACGTCGAGCTACTCTACGATCCACCGTACTGCCATCTACGGCACCTCTTATTGCTTCAAGGTTCTCAAGAAAGTCCCAGACAAATTTCCAGAGTGGAGCATTGGTGCGAATGTCTGCGAAGTTCTCCCGGATGGCCTCTCTCAGGGCCTTAATGTCGCCCAGTAGAAGCTGATTGTTTCGCGTGTCGGAGTACATTGAGATCAGCACTGCCACCGCGATCATCTCAACAGGTGCAAAGGTCTGTACGCCTCGCAAATACTTGTTTGCGTTCGTGAAAGTGTCGGAATCTTGTTCTATCAGATCCTTGAATGTGTTCCAGACACTCGCCAAATGAGATTTGACACCATCGTCCACGGCTGACTTGTTTTTCAGAAATTTTGGCAGCGCATTGAAGTTGGTCTTCAAAATCGGGATACCGTCGGATGCAGTCGGATGCATGACTTCGATGATCTGGCTGAAGCAAGACAGAGTCAGTTGAAAGTCTTTTGCTCGTGCCCGATCTTTCATCAGAGTGTAGACAATTGGGAAATCGTCCACGAAAAGTCTCGCAAGCTCTTGCCAGGGACCGGTAGATGCCCGCATTTTCTCGGCGAGGCTGAGCTGAACACCCATCTGTACTCTGGCGAAGAGATCTTCTTCTTGCTCGGGTGAGAGATCCTTGAACTCGAATGAGACAAGCTCTTTTGCAAGAAACAGCTTCTGAATATCCTCAGACAGAACCTTCTTCCGCCGACTGGAAGGAGTATCACAGAACCACCTAGGTCATTTAGCACATTACTGCAATAGCCACGGGAGGAGACTGGCGCTCACCACTTTTCGCCTCTGTGATCGTGGCATGGGATCATGCCCTTGATAAAGGCTCGCACCGAAGAGAGACGCTGCTTGCCGTCTACGCAGACGTGAATACTGTCCTGCGCTCCATTTTTTGGACTAGAAAGCGTCTTCTTGTTCAATATTATAGGCGGTATGTAGAAATTCTCTGTCCAATGCCCTGTAAGTAATGGCCTATAATGCACAATTGAGAATGGCTTCTCTTACCCATAAGTGAGTCGACAAGACCGGTCATTCTGTCAGCTGGCGGGAAGGTGGTCAGTGGTGGAAAGTAATAGCCTTTGGGATCAGAAACATACCTGTCCATACAACTTCGCGTTGATATTCAGGATCAACGTCAATAAGTCCTGCGTCGAGGTCCTCTGTTCGCTTGTGAGCCAATGCATACTCATACTCTCACTTGAACGCGTACTAATTAGTTGCGCTAGATTTCGCATGAAGACGAACGGCTTGGGCAGCTGCGGTCGCGGTTTGTACGTGCCGTCCTCATTGTCGCTGTGTTCATCTTTGATAAACGGCTGAGACGTGTGAGAGTCATTAGCGGCAAGGGAGGGATGATTGCGTGGTGTAAGAATAGCGCCGACCTGACTGGGATCCATAGCCAGCCCTCGCATGCTGTGGTTGGTAGATTGGGAGAACATGACCCTTGCAGTTAGATTCAAGAGCTCAGACTACTTGCTCAGCTAGCATTACGTAAGCCACTAAGAACTCTATTACTTGTAGTATTATGCTTTATTACAGGTAAAGGTGCTCTGTGTCTAGTTTATTCTATAGCTAAATGTCTTTTTGAACATTTGGGAAGCAGGACAAAGAGGCAAAGCTGGTGCCTTTATATATTGAGCAAGAGTGGGGCGCGCTAAGTGGTGCTACATTGAATGTGTCAAATGCTGCGTCACACCAAGGTGATTACATTATTGTATTACTAAACACAGTTCTGCGCAGTATGTGTGCCTCAGGCAGCGTTATACCGATGGTGTTAATTCGCAGCGAGCTGGGATCCTGCTTATGGCAAAGCAGCCTCCTCGCGATAGAAGTCGGCCATGCCCTCCTTAATCACCTTGCGAAGCTGTGCGGCAGCTCGGCCAAGTTCTCCACCACCCTTCGTTGCTTGCTCAAGACCTGTCGCGACTGCTTCCTCAGCTCTATCGTGAAATACTCTTTGCCTGTCCTCCCTATCCTCGTACATCTCTGCTTCCTCGTCTCGCGTCGCACCAAATAAATTAAGGTGCGCATACGCATTCGAACGACCTGAGAGAAGATGGTGCTCGGTTTGCCACAGCGGAAACCCGGTCCCGCTGACGACAGTTGGTGTTACCATGGGTGCATAGCATAGACCGGTGCGGAGGAAGGCTGTGAGCGCACTCATTTGCCGTGCTTGAATCTTTGAATCGGTCTTGCCATATGACTTTGATGATGACCACTTGCTTGTTGCCTCGCTCTGCCAGCCGAGTAGACTGAGGAAGCACTTCAGCATCTTCACCCATCCGCCGGCACAACTGACAACCTCATCACCTGCAACCCCAAGCAACCAGTCGAGCACGTCAAGGCCGAAGATGCGGATCTCATTAGCCAAGTGAGTCATGGCAGCTCTCGTATGAAGCAAGAGCTGATCAACATGACTCGCGATGTCAACTTGCGGCAGGCTTTGCAGCAGTTTGAGTAGCTGCTGCCGCACACTGTTGGTTCCGTCTAAAATCAATCTTTGAGCAGCAGGAATGATGACCGATGATGGTTGAGGCAGTGGAGCCGTCGGTGGAGTGTTTGAGATCGCAGTTGTCAAGTATGCCAGGGATTCGCGACGTTGCGCATCAGACTTGTGGTTCAGTAAACCCAGATGATGGGCGCATTGCGCTTCCAGAGTTGGTGCAGCCGTCGAAAGCGATTGCTGCTTCAGCGCGATCGCTAGAGCATGTCAATACATTTATGAATTCTTGCACGACAAGCATTACTAACATTTAGCTTTGAAGCTGGTGTCGGTGCCGTTGGCCGCCTTTGGTCTTGTCTTTCCCACCTTCAATTTCACTTTCTGTTATATGGTCAACTTTGCTCCCGATCAATCTCGTGTCGCGCTAACCTGGAAATCCTTCTTCTTCTCCTTCTTTTTCTTAGAGCTCGAAGTCATTGTGATGTTTCACCCGCAGTCTAGATATGTTTCCTTATGTCGAAATGGCGGCAGAGAAGATGTCGAAAGCATGAATGCTAGAAGCTCGGCGACATTGATGATTGAACCGTCTGGGCGGTAAGACTTGAGGAAAATTGATGATCTGCAAAACTGGCTAGCATGAATAAAGCTTAGCGTGAAGTCGTCTTGGCAGGGACCGGCTCGGCTGCACTTGCCCGCATTCTTACAACAATCGAGAGCCCGCGCAGCAACACCAGCAAGTCAACACCACTGTGCCCGAATTAAACATGGCTCACAGCTCCGTACGTATGATGATCTCCATATAGTAATAGCTTACTAACAGCAGACCAGCCAGACGAAACCCTTGCCCTCCTCACTCGCCTCAGCCAGAAACCTGGCGTTCAAAGCACCCTCATCCTCTCGCGCGAAACCGGCGCAATCGTACGCACGTCCGGACTGATCTCAAAGAGCTCCTCGCCGAATCCGAACAGCACTCTTCCAGCTTCGAGCGAGTCCTCGGCTGAGGCGTACACCAACGGGCGCAAGGACAGCGGCATACACAGCGCGGAGGACATCGCCAGCTCAGTGTGGACGTTCTTGAAGGCAGCAGGAAGCCTGGTAGACGATCTCGATAAGGACGATGAAGTCAAGCTACTCAGACTGAGGACGAAGAAGAACGAGCTTGTCATTGTACCTGGTAAGAACTGGCGAGTGACCAAGCCATGTTGCCTACTAAGCAGACTCTAGATCCTAAATTCATCCTCGTCGCGATACACGATACACCACCAGCTTGATTGAAAGATACGGGAAGACAGAAGACTGCACTCGTGACCGAAACCAGGCTTGAGCATTGTCCACTACCAACCGACGAGCGACTACCAATGCGCTTCGCTTATCTCCACTGCGTTGACATCAATGTCAGCCTTGAACCAGCGATCTATGTATACGTCAGCCACATTGATCACTTGGCGAGTTGTCGCGCCCGCGACTACGAAGCCAAGCAAGCTACATGCTAGAGGGTTCCTACCGGCTTCAGCGATCTCGACATCATTCCCGCTCATCTGCCGCTTTCGCATCCTGCCATCTTCGGCAAAGGTCCAGTCCTCGAGGCCGTAGCATCGCTTCCACTTCATGCCATCGTGCGCATCTTGATACTCGTACCAAAATTGGACGGCGATCTTGTTGTCTGTAAAAGCAAAGAGTTCTTTGCGGAGTCGGTAGTTCTGTTCCTTCTCCCACTTTTTCGTCAAGAGGTCCTCGATTGCAGCTGTACCAACAAGGAAAGACGAGCGGTTGCGCCAGATGCTGTCGGGTGTGTAGGCTTGGGCAATCACCTTAGGGTTTCTTATAGGATTAGTGGTCACCAAGAAGTACTTGGCCGCACATACTGTCCGTTCCATAGGTCTTGTGCCTTCTTCACTTTGGCGTGGGCAGTTCCTGCGGTGAATGGAGGTACGAGCGACATTACAGAAATGGTCAGATTAGTTACTGAATAGGCGCTGAGAAGAGATGTTCGAAAGTCAAATTGATAGAAACTGCATCCTTATATGACGAGTTCTTATCTGTTGCGCATCGCTTGCATGGTCCGGATGTGTCAGTCTTACGGCACGCCCTAAGATGATGCCGATTGCACAGTGTAACTGTCGACTTCGCGAAAACCACGCACGTTTTATCAAGCTACTATCCCTTGCAAACCAGTTTTGACCTCTCGTATCTTTACTCAGACTGATGCAGACTTTAAACGTACCTTGAGGCCTAGCATTTCTAGAATTCGTACAAGATATTTTCCTGGCTCCCTCAATGTGCGCTTTCTACTAAGCTGCTTGTAGCGGGCCTATGCATCTGTGCCAGGCGCTGACGGTACACCGATCGATCACCGGCCTCGAATGATTGGGCACGCTGATCACTAAACACACTGCTAATGTAATTCCAATGTCGGCAGCTGCCGCTGCAGTGCGATGCCGGCGCATGAACAGGGTACTCTCGCCGAGCTTAAGACTTTGGATATAGACTCGAGCTGTGCAGGACCTCAACACAATAACGTTTGAAATCCATTGCTCCAAGTTTTGGTCAAAGTCAGGGTCGTATGAGCCCACGATACCAAAGAGTCCTGTATGAAAATCAAACATGGGTACGAATGTCAAACCACACCTTGCCCACTTGTCAAGCTGCCCTAGAGAAGGTCTTCGTCGACTAGCACGGAGACGCTGTGATAGGATGCAAGTATTTGTCACTCACCCACGCTCTGCTGCACTTAACGTTTGCAGAAGCCTCTCGGCTTGGCTCGGTACCTTTTCCTAGGGGTTGCATCATCGCTGCCCCACCAAGTTCCCCAGCACGGATCTGGAAGCTCGGGGTTACGAAAGCAGCTCCCCTCCAAATAAGTAAAAGCTGCAACAAAACCATAACAACTCCAACAACATCTTCACCCGCAATTGAACTTTTCAAATACAACACATCACAATGGCTCCTCTCAAAGTCGGCGATTCTCTGCCCCAGGGCGTAAAGTTCGAGTATGTTTACTCTTCACCCCACCAAGCTCGCCTCGAGCCAATTGCACCACCAAGAGGGCTTCACAACACCACGAAAGTGTGGAGGAAATTTACTAACAAAGTATGACAGATGGGCGCCCATCACTGATTCCGACCCAACTGCCTGCGGTCGTCCCCAAGAGTACGATGCCAGCAAAGAATGGGCCGACAAGAAAGTCGTTCTCTTCTCCGTACCCGGTACACTCTCCCCTGAACCCCTCATACTGTTCACATTCACTAACATTTCCACACAGGCGCCTTCACACCCGGCTGCCAGGCCTTCCATCTCCCGCCCTACATTGCCAAGCGCAAGGAGTTCACCGAGAAGGGCGTCGACATCGTCGCCGTGATTGCGTCCAACGACAGCTGGGTCATGAATGCATGGGGCAAGGTCAATGGCGTCAAGGGCGAGGATGTCCTGTTCTTCAGCGACACCAAGACCTTCTTCTCAAAGGAGCACGGTTGGGCTGCGGGCATGGGTGACAGGAACGGTCGCTGGGCGATGGTGTTTGACCATGGAAAGGTCACCTATGCGGAGAATGAGAAGAGCCCCGGAGAGGTTTCGGTCAGTGGCGCCGAGGCGGTGTTGTCGAAGTTGTAGATGGTCGTCGGAGACTTGTTGAGACAAAGTCTGGACGAGACATCGTCTCTTCTATCCGTGAGACTCGATAGGCACAGCGCCAACCAAAATTTAAGACATGTGACAAGTCTACACCAGCTTCTTACATACGGGAATGATGGAACGTTCACATTTGGTCTTGCATCGTTTTGATTGCAACTTTGGTTTGATCTCTATGCCACAGACTCATGTCATTTGCCTGTTCTCTCCACTCCTTCTGCCATGTAGAAGCTCATTCCAATCACCACGCAGCCTCAAGGTCTGCCCTTCAGAAGCTCGATGTTCACCACCCCTATTTCTATGCAGTATGCTCAACTCTCCAGATAGTGCCGCTTAATCAAACTATGATCCTGTCAGTACTCTGCCATGGTCCCAACTGTCATACGGAACCTACCGGTGTCAAAAACGACTCAGCCACGAATCTCGCCCTTGCATTCAAGAACAGCTTCATCTCACTAATCTCCTTATCCACCTCCTCCATAAACTGTATAATGAAATCCACCAGCTTGTGCTTCAGCATCTCCTCTGTATGGAAGTTGGTAATCAGGAAACTGATATCATAACCCTTGACCGGCTTTCTCCTCAGGATGTAAAAGCTCTCGGCGCGCTGCGTCAAGAAGCGCGTGAACTTGTGGACCAGGATGTGCTCAATCTCGTCGGCCTGCTTGATCTTGATGCTGATGCGCACGCTGTTGATGCTCGGCTCAATGTACACCTTCTCGTTCTCGTTGCGCGAAATGGTGAGCGGGTTGAGGATGACTTCGGGCGACGACGCGGCTTCAATCTCGGGCACGTTGTGCCGTTCTGAGGCTTGCGAGGCAAAGTTGGACAGACTGAGCGCGGCGGTGAGGGATACTCGCACGCATTGCAGGTATGGGCGGAGGGATTGGGACTGCGGATGTCAGCATTGGAGTGCTTGCGGGCGGCGGGGCGGGCGGTATAGCGGTACCATTGTGGGTTGAGGTCGAGCCTAGCTCAGGACCTGTGTTTGGGGCTGGTGTCGGTGGTGGTAGGGCTATGACATGCCAGCATGGAGCATCGGCGGTGCCTGGTGGGGGCGTGGGAAGCTGCGGTCGTTGCGGCGGAAGGCAGGGGTCTGTGCGTGTTTCCGCATGCTTCGCCGGACGACCATACTTTTGCCCCGCGAGCCTCTTACAAACACTCACTTACCGCCACTTTGGGGTGCTGCTATTTCCCCTTCCTTCTCTATTACAACGAGTTTTCAGAGTCAGTATGGCGTCGATACCGGGTGAGAGAGTCCGCTTGAGGAATGTCAACACCGCCACTAACACCAAATGTTTGCAGTTATTGTGAAGCACCAGGGCAAGAAGCACGAGGTCGAGGTCGACCCCACGTCAAATGGCGAGACTTTCAAGTACCAGCTCTTCTCCATCACGGGCGTCGAGCCAGAGCGCCAGAAGATCATCGTCAAGGGCGGGCAACTGAAAGATGACGCGGACATGTCCAAGCTGGGTCTCAAGCCCAAGCAGGTCCTCATGATGATGGGTACGCCGTCCGGAGACGCGCCGGTGATCGAAAAGCCCAAGGAGGCGATCAAGTTCTTGGAGGACATGGACGAGGCGGAAGCTGCGCAGTTGGAAGGCGCGACACCTGCTGGTCTGCAGAATTTGGGCAACACTTGCTACATGAACTCGACGCTGCAGACTCTGAGATCGATTCCAGAGCTGCAGGAGGAGCTTTTGCGGTACTCCGCCGGTAGCAGCGGTTCTGGGTCGTCCAGCTCCGCGCAGGCGCTCAGCCAGCTCGGTCTTGGTGGTCTCGGTGCCTCTACAGATCTTACTGGTTCTCTTCGTGACCTGTTCAAGCAAATGTCCGAGACACAGCAAGGCTTCCCTCCGCTCATGTTCCTCAATGCCCTCCGAACCGCCTTCCCACAGTTCGCACAAAAGTCGAAAGACGGACACGGATACGCCCAGCAGGATGCGGAGGAAGCGTGGTCGCAGATCGTCTCCCAGCTACGAAATAAGTTGAAGATCAAGGATGAGGGCTCAGGATCTGCGGCGGGCAAGGCAGAACAGTCGTGGATCGACCAATACATGTCGGGCAGATTTGAGTCCGTCATGGAGTGTGACGAGCCCGCGGCAAAGGAAGGCGGAGAAGAGCCGGTCCACAGCGAGGACCTCTTCCTCAAGCTCAACTGCCACATCAATGTCGAGACAAACCACCTACGCGACGGTCTTGCGGCTGGATTGAAGGAGCAGATCGAGAAGCGATCGGAAGTGCTAGGACGTAATGCGGTCTACACCAAAACTTCGCGGATAGCCCGACTCCCCAAGCATCTCGCAGTTCACTTCGTCCGCTTTGACTGGCGAAAAGACACCAACAAGAAGGCGAAGATTATGCGCAAAGTCACGTTTCCCGATGAGCTCGACGCGCTCGAGTTCTGCACAGATGAGCTGCGGAAACAACTTGTTCCGGTCCGCGACAGAATCAGAGATCTCCGGAAAGAAGAGCTGGATGTTGAGCGCGCCCGCAAGCGTCAGAAGCGCATGAAGGCCGGTGAGGAGAATGACGCTGGGCCAAATGCGAGCAAGGAGCCACTACAGAAGAAGAAGGAAGCTGCCGAGAAGAAGGAGAAGGAGAAGCAGCCAGAGGATACCGAGATGGCAGAGATTGAGTACAAGACCGATGCTCAGATTGAGGCTGAGCGCGCAGCATCCATCTTAGCTGCGAAGAAGGAGATTATTGCGCTCGTCGATCCTAAGATCGCCGCCGATGATGGATCCAACCAGACCGGTCTCTATGAGCTCCGCGGCGTTATCACGCACCAGGGCGCCAGTGCTGACAGCGGTCATTATACTTCTTTCGTCAAGAAGCAGGGGCCCAAGGACCCTAAAACTGGCAAGCGGAAGGAGGAAGATGGGAAGTGGTGGTGGTTCAACGACGAGAAGGTGTCCGAGGTTGATGCTGAGCGCATTCAGACCCTGGCCGGTGGAGGTGCGTACAGTTCCACTCAGAAGGTACAATCTGTTCTAACTCTCTATAGGTCAGAGTCATTCCGCGCTCATTCTGCTTTATCGTGCAGTTCCGCTACCCGTCATCGACGAGGATGTGAAGATGGCAGACTCATAACGATCCTGAGCTAGGAACCGGCGGGCACATGCGTCTAGATCTCGTACATCAGGGCAACGGCATTGGTAGTGCATAGCATTGGCGTTGCATAAGAGTATAGGAAATGACAAGAAACGATATGATCACGAACAAGTGTAATGCATACAAATTTCAGAGGCTGGTGTCAGTACGACCCTTCCGCGTGTCGTTGAGGCGCGCCTTCCGTGCTTCGTCTTCACTTCACTTCACGACGCGTGCGAGAAGCGCGTGGAGCGCCGCCAAGACCCTGACAAACCTCGCCCTCTCCTACACCTCCCTACAATCTGCATATTATCTCCCCATATACCCGTCGAAACTTTCCTCTATCTCTTCGCGCTGCGGTGTTTGTTGTATGATTGCAACTATATCGATTCCCATATCGTATCTTATGTGCCGCCATGTTTTATAGTCACGAAGGTATGCACGCTTCGACGCCCCGCCGTTCAGCACAACTCAGCTGACCTTCACAGTCCTTACATCACGTAAATATGGCGTGGCAACTGTATGGTGAGTCGAGAGGTCGGTGAATCGCTCCTTCCACCACTGATAGTTCCGGCAGGCTCGTTGCAACACTTGGTGCCAAATCCAACCTGAAGCGCATCAACCGCAAGCAAATCCTCGATGTCGACGTCTCAAAGGCATGTCAGACCATCGTTGACCCAGTCGCCCCAATGGCGCTGCGGCTGCAGGGGAACTTGTTGTCAGTTTCGCAGACAGCTTAAGAAGTGAAATGCTAACGCATACACAGGTACGGTGTATCGCGTGTGTATTTGCAGCAGTGTGGATACGTCCTCTCGGATGCTCAGAGTGCGCATAACGCAATGCGAATGATGCTACGAACGGTGCAGAATCTTGCACTTGACCCAGAAGCTGGCAAAGCTCGGTACGCACTCCGCCGTTCTTCTCTTCACCACAGTTTACTTACTGGGGCCCACTAGACCCGAGCAGCTTGTCCTCCCAGATGACCCCTCTTTCCTTCCCGACTTCGCTCTTCCGCCTCCAGAGCTCGTTGCAAACCTCGATCTCGGGCTCAATTTCGATATCGCACGCTCCGGCGAGTCTCAATCCCTGACTCCATTCGGATCCCAGCAGTCAACCGCTTCCTCCTACGCCGGCGCACTTGGTGGCCTCGTTCTTCCTTCATCGTCACCGAATGCTCCTGGCTCCTTCCAGCTCGCAGGCGACGACGATCCTCTGGTTCATGCTGGACATATCGGCGATTATGACCTATCTCAGCTCGGTGAACCCGACTTCACGTTTGACGAGAACGGCGAATTAATCGATGGTCCACCGGTACGAGCACCTGCTAGAACGCCTGCCGGTCAAAATGGGGCGACGATGCATAGCGATGCAGGCGCAAGTGAGAAGGTGAGGAGAGATCATGAGGAGGGACAGCTTGGTGCACCACAGGTGAGTTTTATTACTGTTTCTTGCGTCATTTTACATTGTGATCTTACCTGCCTGTCTTGGAGCCTGTGGCTACGGGCCTCACTTTGGCTCTCTGCATGACATTACATGATCTTACCCCGGCCGTTGGACGTCAATCAGAGCCTTGTTCTACCCCGGGCTATCGCTGCTCTTGCCTGGTCACCGTTGTTATACAGTTGCTTGTCCTTCCTACTAGTTTCACTACAATATCGACATTTCGAGATGGCTGCTGACATCTATCAGCTTCCTAGCGATCATATGGATATCGACCTTCCCGTTCTCGGCGATGACCTACCAGAAGGAGAGGCATTTCCAAATGCGGCCTTGCAACAGAGCAGTGATCCAATTGAGGTCGTCCAATCCTCGTCCACCGCCTCAGCACCGATGCGTAAGAAGCGTCGAGCTGCCCGTGTCTTGCCAACAGATGCGACTTTAGAACTCAAGAACAAGGATCTCGCAGACTGGAATTCAAAATACCTACAGAACATGGAGGTCATCAGCAAATCGAAGAAGCAAGGCCGTGTTGCACAACAAGCAAAAAAGGACGCTGAGTACATCCTCTGGGGTGGCGGAATCGGCGGCATCGCACAACAGTTTGCCGGTCTTCCTGGTCCAAACCCATTCGACATGTTCATGGGAGATAATTTGTTCGAGTTATATACTGGTACAAGTCGCAAAAAGGTTGCTGGTGCGAAGCATGATCGCGATAGCGGCATAGACGATGCAACGCAAAAAGAATCACGCCGCGTGCGGCAGAAGACTGGCCAGCCTGAGGAAGAAATGGGTCGTGGCATGGAAGATGAAGGCTTCTTCATGCCTGGTGATGACGAGGTCGAACTTCCTCGCGAAGCCCCCTCTGCTCTTGATGACGATCAGATCTTCTCAGCGATGCCTTGGAATATGAGTGCTTCTCGACACGGTTCTTCCGCCATACCTGGAAGCAGACGTCTCGGCATGCTAGATCACGGAAAACCTAGTAGCAAGCCTGGAAGTCGGATGGTGTCTGCATCGCCCCTACATGGTCGTGGTTTACCTCTTCCTTTGGAGCCTATACTGAACCTCGAGAGTGATGGAGATGATGGTTTCGGTGGTAATGACTTCATCGCGGTTGGACCAGGCCCTAGTTCGCCTCCGACCGTCATCGGCGCAGCCATACAATCAGCGACACGCGTTCGTGAAGCCTTGTCTGCGGAAGGCGAGAACTTCTTGACTTTCGTGACTGAGGCTATCTTCGAGAAGCGCAGCCATGCACAGGCCGATGCCGGACGTGGTCTCGACGTAAAGCAAGAGCAGGACATCCTCGAAGTTAACGACATCACTTTCGAAGAGCTCCTCCCTCCTGCAGAGAACAATAAGATGATCGCTTGTCAAGGTCTCATGATGGTTCTTGCTCTCGGTACTAAGGGCATGCTTGACGTCAAACAAGATGAGGGCCTCGGTGACATCAACCTCAAGCTCACTGCTAAAACCAAGGCGAGCCAAGTGGTCGAGATCAGCGATGGTGAGGAACCGGAAGAAGAAGATGGATCTGATCATGATGTGGAGATGACTGAAGAGCAGGCGGCCGAGCAGCAGGATGATGATGGAGGAGATCATCTCGGTCACTTTGATGAGCAGTTCGCGGCTGGTATTGCTGCGGGTGAACAGAGTGACCACGATTCTTTGTATGATGATTGAGGGATCTGAAGATATCTATATGGGATGTAAGTGATCGCTTACGGGTTCAACATGATGTGTTTCTCGCGGTCTGTGGAGGTTTTCGAGCATGCGAGATCTACTGGCTGGTGCCATGGCCAGAGATAGCAAACTTGGCTTAAGGCGAAGATCGAAGACCTAAAAGTTCAACTCATACTTCATGAAGCGGTCGAGGAAATCCGATCTGGTCGTTCGGAGCAGCTGCGGCTGGACTGCGCGCGTGCTTCGGACATGGCCTCGGAGCTCGGGTCTCGCGATATGAGTACTATCCGGTGCATAGACAGTCAAAGTCATGAAGTACTTTTACCAATCTCAGCACTCCTCTGCTGCAATGTGTCGCGATCGAGTTGAAGAATGTCTGCTTGCAAATCAGAGTATGGCTGGCCGTCTAACGCGCGGTTTCGGGTAAGCAGTAGGCATAGGCATCAAGCGTTGATGACGTAGCCTCAAATGGAGGCACTAGTGACGCGAAACCGAAACGAAAGCTGTTCACATCAAACGCGATATGACACGACCACAACCCGTGTGCTGGCCACACATATAGATCTTCTTACCTGTAATTCTGTTTGCGCCTGCCTGTGTTCCTCTTCTTCATCAACGATACCCTCGAGGCATACTCTCGCGATTAACCAAACAGCATGTCTTCCGCAATGATATCGCAAACGCTGCAAGGCACAGTACTCAGCATGACCTCCAATGTGCTTGCGCAGGCAATCTCCTCCTACCAAGATAGCGTATGCGCTCCCGCAAGTTCTGATCGTGACATGGACTGACATTGCGGTTTGGTAGACGCCGTTTTCCCTCAGCATTAGCCCAGTCATAAAGTTCGCAATCTTCAGCATAATCAGCAACCCACCGAACATAATCTGGCAAACCTTCCTCGAGGATCACTTCCCGACTAGTGTGCCATCGAAAGCCTCGAAATCCCCCAACGAAAAGCCCATCGTTCCCAACACAAGCGAGACTAGCAAGACCAACGTGTTCATCAAATTCCTCCTTGATCAGACTTTCGGTGCGCTGATCAACACGCTCATGTTTCTGGCCTACATTGCATACACGAATGCTGTCCAGCAAGGCAGCGGAGATGCCTGGGGCGCTGTTGTGCGGGATTGCACCGACAAAACTTGGCCCATGATAAAGGATGGGTACAAGTTCTGGCCTGCGATAAGCCTCATCAGCTTTTTGTGGGTTCCAGTCGATAAGAGAGTGGTCTTTGGATGCTCAGTGGGCGTCATCTGGGGTATCTATCTCAGTCTGGCTGTTGGGGCTTGAGCAGCGACAGGATCAAGGACCGAGAACCCGCAGAAGATAGCAAGCGCTGCGTTGGCTCGCTGGCGAGGCTACACGTCGAGTGCCATGTCCTCCCGCATACTCGCTTCACCCCTCCGAAGCGCATCCTCGACATCCCTACTACAGCACAACCTGGAGCCTGGTCGACCGGTCGCCACTTCGTACTATACGCGGTGCCGGTAGCTCAAAGGCGAAAACTTGTTCCATCGCAGTGGTGCATCATTTCTAATATTGGGCCCTTCCCCACGTGGGTGCTCCTACGCAGCTGCCTGAATTGGAATGATAACAATACAATACACTTCCCGCACAATGTCCCAACATCTCCATGCACATGTAGGATTATATTGCCCGGGCACGGTTTGAGAGTACCGATCGGTGCAATGGCCCGAATGAATCCTGTTGCAGTAGCTGCACAGGGTATGCTTGACTGACAGATCCTGCGATAAAGCAACATGCATGTGCAAACCATGTAGGAAAGGACCGAGCGTATACAACCCCAGGATCAGGCTAATGTGCAAGGCGGGTTGCGCCGCGCCTATCGATCTCAAAACGGTTGAGCGCGTGTAAGCTGCAGATTGCAGAGTCGAGACCTGTGGCTGGTGCGACATCCTTGCAACTTCTTCTTTTGGACTCGTTTTCTACGCCATGGTGGTCTCCATTCTTGCACAACGAAACACTGGTAACGATACCGAAATGATCGTCGGGCCCGCTAAACGATCCAGGGTAGATGTACCAGCAATCAAATCTTGGCAGTCGCTTTGCAAATGCGCAAAAGCTGCAAGTCGAACCATGGAGTGTGGTTACGCTAGTCCGCTGCTCTTTACGACTTGTCTCTTTCTTTGCGATCAATGTTGAAGTAACTTCCTATCTCAACTACGCAGGGTCTCTGTGTCAACGCTGCTGTCTCCAGCACCTTACCGCTGAGAAAGAACAGCTGACAGCCCACTGCTGTTTCACTGTTACATTTCTCTGTCATTCTTCGGGTCACTGCATACACCACGAGCTCCACGAAGCATTACTTGCCAGAGATGGTTCATAACGACCAGGAGAAGCGCTCCTCCGCATCCAGCTCGAACGATCCGATGTCATCGCGATCGACTACAAGTGACGCAAGTCATCCTGATGCCATCCAGAATCAAGATAACCCTTTCGCGACGCCCGGTGCGCAGACACCAAACGTCAACTCTGCAAGTGTCTCATATGCGAACTCACGTCCCGAGAGTGCGACAGGTAGCCGTTCCACCTCAAGTTATCACCAGTTCCCCAACGGCGCATACTTTCGGTCCCGACGCGTGAAGAAAGGTTCAATCGACCGCCCTTGGCTGAAACAAAAGGATCCAAGGGAGAAGTGGATAACCATTATACCTCTTATCGGTCTCTTTCTGGGTTTGTGCATCAGTGGCGTACTAGTATGGGACGGCGTCCGCAGCGTAGCGCGGCACAAGTACTGTCAGGTACTCAATGAGGACTTCTCGTCATGGAATAGCAATATATGGACTAAAGAAGTCGAGGTCGGTGGCTACGGGTGAGTGATCATATCGATTATTACACTGTGGAAGACTAATCGCGTATCAGCAACGGACAATTCGAGATGACGACAAACACCGATGAGAACGTCTTCATCAAGGACGGTGTCCTCAACATCAAGCCTACACTGCAGGAGAGAAGTCTACTTGAGGCTGATAACGTGCTGGATCTACGTAGGCAAGGCTGCACTGGATCAAGGTGGACCGACTGCGTCACATCTACCAACACGACCAATGGCACGATTGTAAACCCTGTCAAGTCGGGACGTATCAACACCAAGCTAGGAGCGTCGATCAGATTTGGCCGCGTCGAAGTCGTCGCTAAGCTTCCTGCGGGAGACTGGCTATGGCCCGCCATTTGGATGCTGCCCAAAGACAACGTCTACGGACAGTGGCCTCGGTCAGGAGAAATTGACATTCTCGAATCGCGCGGCAACAATTACACCTATTCACAGGGTGGTAACAATATTGCTTCCAGTACACTGCATTTCGGACCCGATGGTGACAATGACGGCTGGTGGCGCAACAACGTCAAGCGCAAGGCTCTCCACACCACTTACGCTTCTGACTACAACGTATTTGGTGTCGAGGTAGGTTCACTCGTATATCCTCAGCCACCATAGACTGACTCTTCATAGTGGAGCGAGAAGTACATCTTCACTTACATCAACTCGCGACTACTCCAAGTCATGTATACACACTTCGACGAACCGTTCTGGACCTACGGCAAGTTTCCGCTCGCGGACTCAAACGGCACGCGGCTCCAGAATCCGTGGGCACACACCAATAGCAACACAGCTCCCTTCGATCAAGACTTCTATCTTGTGCTCAACGTGGCGGTTGGCTCAGCAAATGGCTGGTTCCAAGATGGCGCCTCTGGTAAACCGTGGCTGGATGGTAGCCCGACGGCGAAGAAGGATTTCTGGAATGCAAAGGACCAGTGGTACCCTACATGGCAGGACGGCGGACAGATGCAAGTCAAGAGCGTCAAGATGTGGCAACAGAGTGGACATAATGGATGCACTGCATAATGATGAGTTATTACTAGGTTGAGAGCGGGCGGTGCTGTTCTACGCAGGTTGGGTTGGTGCTACGGCGTTATGATAAAGGGTCGCGCTTCGTCTTGCGCATGGCTTCATTCTTTCTAGAGTAGTTCAAATACCCCTTCAAGTGAAACAATCGTGTTACCTCTGGTCCTTCCTTGTGTCTGGTGTTGAGGTGCACAACGTAGAAGTTGTTGGCTTACGGCTTGCCTTTTCGGGCTAGTGTAAATCCACATGCACGGGCTGCCCCCTCTCCCCACTTCCGAGGTTCTCACGCCTTTCTGTTATCGTCCTGTCGAAGAATGCTTCACGCCTTCGAAGGTCGCTTGGAATGAATTCGAAGCCGCAGACGCCCTCTCGTGTCGCTGTCATTCGAGGCTGCCAACTGCAGGATGTCACCCCTGGAAATGCACGCATGGAGCCGCAAGCCGCGCTCAACACATCACTGTTATTCGTCCATCGCTTATCAGTATCGTCAGTATGTTGACGTATCTGCACAACCCATGGCATCGTTTCACTCCAGCCACCGTTACCAGGGAATAGCCGCGAAAGACTGGTAAGCCTCGTCAAGCCCAAACTGCAGCCCCGTTCCTGCATGACGGTTAGGCCGTTACCGATGTCCATGCACGTTAATATGGGTAAAGTTGGCGGCAGATCCATGAGGCTAGATCCGTCAACAACTCATTCGACAACGTTCTCTGCCGGCCCGCTACCCCAGTGAATTTGTCGCCACGTCCACTCTAATTTGTCCCACGCGCCGAGACGATCAAACGGCTTGCTGCTCGAGCCAACCGCTCGCACCGCCACACGGGAATGCTCTTTACTGCCGCCCCCGGGACACTGTACAGTGATTCAGGTTTTGTGCACGTTATCCTTGCTGGCATGCATCTTGAAACTATTGGAAATACCGCGAAAGTGGTTGAGGGCATGGGCACACCATAGGCTGCATGTGCGATACGAAGCCTCGCTCTTGCCTTCGGACGATGCATGTGCGACAAGGCCGTGGAAGTGGGGATGCGAGGTGGACATGCCAGCACGAAACTACTGGATGGCATGGTCCAAAACAAGGTTTCTGCCACGATAAGGTCCGCCGCTTAGCATCGCGAAAACATGCTCGTCTAGAAGGTGGTACAGAGGATTGTGTTGCTTGATGCGAAGACTTGGCTTGGCGGCTATGGCAAACGACCACAACCGCATCGTCGCATACCGCCGGAATACAAAGTTATCATTCTCAAGATGGTTTGCGACAGAACAATTGGCCCGGTCATGTCATTCCCTGTCACTCTTTTCTAGGGCCGAGAGGCTCCGCTGTAACCATGGTCGGTGCAATACGTCCGCTGGGTTCTTCCCAAGGATTGCTTCCCTGGTGAATCGCAGGATTCTGGGAAGTTGCAGCTGTAGGCCTGTCAATCATCAGTGCGGTACGAGCTTCTCCTCCTACTGAGCCGCTTACTGTACAGTAATTTAAGTTTACATGCAATCTGTCACTGTCCCACCAGAGGTCAACCAAAGTCGCCCACGACCGCATCGGTCCATAGTCTCGACTTCCCTTGCAGTTCAACCCGTTGCCAGCGTCATGACTTGGAAATACCGCTGGGATCCACGTGCAAGGCAATGTCGCCTCAATGCACAACTTTGCACTAATGAAGTCTTCTATCTACACAAGTTCGTGACAGCAAACCCGATGAACTGGTCCAATGCATTGGCAATGCTTGGCCTACTGCAAAGTATCATAGCTTGACATCGTATCATGTACCTTGTTGAGTGCATGCTTCTGCGCCAAAGTATAGCGGAATCTTCTCACTGCAGCTCGTATCAAATCGACATGGATAATCATGAGCTTCGTGCCGCAATACGTTGAGCCGTATCGTCAACCAGCCTCATGCTCCATATTGGGTTCAACTGCCGTCCCGGTGAGCTATTCATGGACCAAGCTTCTCTCAAAAGAGAATGAGATCGCCATGCAGCTGTAATCATTCCCAGATTTCGTATCTTGACGAGGTCGGGATGCGTGGCGGGATCAATTCTCGAAGCACTTCGAACATTAGCTTCTAACTTAGCTTACAACTCACATCAAGCCACAATGGCAGCTATGCACAGGACATCTACACACGCGCCTATTGTTGAGCTCGATGCAACCGACGAGCTCGGGTTGACCTAGATTGGCTCCAAAGTCATGTTGATATCTCTGGAGCCGCTCGGTCGTCCCGAAGCATGCTGTCTCGCGTGGGCAGCTGTATGTCTCCCACTCGGTCGGACAAGATACCTACTTTGAATCAGACTATTAGCTCATCTTAGCTTGTTCTCACTTTTTCTGGTTCTCTCACATGCTTTCAAACTTCCATCGAAGCAATTGAACCTCTCCCTACGATTCTTTAGTGGTCACTGGGCGTCGAGCGTTTCTGTGTACCACATCTACTGAAAGCTCACAATGGGACTTTTCGGCAAGAAACAGGAGGATGGCGGTGCATCATCGGGAGGAGATTCTTCACGAGAGTCTTCGAGACGCTTTGGGTTTGGGCGAAGCAAGCCTTCACCACCACCAGAGCAACTGCAACCACCGCCAGCGCCATGGGCTCCTGAAGGCTCGTCAGCCCAACGAAGCAATGCGACTTCTGCGCGTACTTCGAGGAGAAATTCATTTACTTCCGTTCGCTCGTCCGTCTTGAAAGAGTTGAAGTATGAGGCGATGGTAAACCACTTGTTCCAGCAACAATGTAGTGAGTAGCCACTTCTCCATGATACAAGAGGCCGAAAGCTTACATGAGCATAGGAAGATTATGGTTGAATGATTCCAGCGGCGACATTGAAGGTGTTCTTCTGCGAAAATCTCGAGGCATCTACACGACGTGTCCGCCGGCATTGGCTGAATCCGTACTCGCGGATTGCTGCTCGCGCCTGAACTTGCAAGTAAGCCTATGCCCCATCTACAACTCGATAGAGAGTGGAGACTCACGACTGCTAGGTTGCACTGACTGTGAACTCTCGCGTTATCCAAACATTTATCGAATGGTCGCCTGACGCTACAGACGTACCGCTAGGCAACGGCCTCCGCATACAAGTCCTTCCAAGCGTTGATGACCTCCCTAAAGCTCGCAAAAACCAATGTGCTGCGTTCTTAGCGGCTGAGTCGCTTCTCGTCGTCTGGGACGATGACCCCACAAAAGTCGTTGAGCGGGCCACGGCCATCGAGAATGAGCTCATGGAACTCGTCTGGAGAGCAGGCGAAGCAGCGGATGCAGAGCAAGGCTCTGATCCAGAGAAAGCGTCGCCTGCGGTCGTGGAAGCAGTCATCGATCTGGAAACTGGTGAAGCAAAGCGAGAGCATCGGCCAACAAACATCATCAGCGCTATACAGGTCGCGCTCACGCTGATGCTCATCATGGGAATGCTGGGCTTCGGATACAAGCAAATTGCATTTCAACTGTTGGTCGACAAGGGCTGGTGGCGTCTGGTGTTTCTCATCATGACCCCTGTGCTGATCTTGCTATCATTGGTGAGCCCTAGATTCTCGATACGCCAAAACCGTCGCTAATGCACGTGTAGTTCTTCGCCCAAGTCATAGTCACCAACCTGGCGCAATGCTTCGGCCCGATTCGTCAAATGCAAACCAACTCGAAATTCTACTCTGCCCTCCTCCCACAGCGCATCACCGGGGAGCTCCCACACATCACAGTACAGTGTCCGGTATATAAAGAAGGCCTGAATTCGGTCATTGCACCGACTGTAAGGTCTCTGAAGCAGGCCATCTCTACGTATGAGCTTCAAGGTGGCTCCGCCAATATTTTTATTAATGATGATGGCATGCAAATCATTGATGATGATGAGCGACAAGCGCGTATCGACTTCTACCACGATCATGGCATTGGTTGGACGGCGCGGCCAAAGCACGGTGACGATGGCTTTTTGCGAAGAGGGAAATTCAAGAAGGCAAGTAACATGAATTACGGGCTCATGTTGAGCAACAACGTAGAAGAGCGACTTGCAATCGTCGAGCGAGACGAGAATTGGAACTCGAATGATGAAGCGAGAGAGTATGACAGATGCTTGAAAGAAGTCCTTGACGAGAATGGTCGAGCTTGGGCAGACGGTAACATTCGAGTCGGTGACTACATCTTGTTGGTCGACTCTGACACTCGCGTGCCGACCGATTGCCTCCTCGATGCTGCCAGTGAAATGGAGCAAAGTCCAGAAGTCGGAATCATGCAATTCTCCTCCGGCGTCATGCAAGTTGTGCACACATACTTTGAGAACGGGTAAGTCTCGATCAGTTAGATTATGCAGCTCATACTAACCTCGACAGCATCACGTTCTTCACCAATCTCATCTACACCGCCATCAGCTACACAGTCTCAAACGGTGATGTAGCTCCCTTTGTTGGCCACAATGCTATCCTCCGTTGGTCCGCCATCCAGCAAGTGTCCTACTTCGACGAAGACAACTACGAGAAATTCTGGTCCGAATCCCACGTCTCAGAAGACTTCGACATGTCTCTTCGCCTGCAAGTCAACGGATACATCATCCGTCTAGCCACGTGGGCCGGCGACGGCTTCAAAGAAGGCGTCTCGCTAACAGTGTACGACGAGCTAGCGCGCTGGGAAAAGTACGCATATGGATGCAACGAGCTACTATTCCATCCGGTCAGGTTCTGGTTCATACGAGGACCGTTCACGCCGCTGTTCCGCAGGTTCTTGTTCAGCAATATTCGGTTCACGAGTAAAGTTACGGTTATCTCGTATATCGGGACTTATTACGCCATTGGCGCAGCGTGGATCATGACGACGGCGAATTATTTCACGATTGGATGGTATAATGGGTACATTGACAAGTATTATATGGACAGCTGGAGAGTCTGGTACGTACATACACCAACTATCACCTCTCGCTTACTTGAAACTGCATTCTGATTATCACATTCTAGGTTCGCCATCGTAGTCGTCTTCACCGGCCTAGGCAACATCTCCCTCGCCGTCCTGCGCTACCGTCTCGGTACACACACTTTCTTCTCCTCCCTCCTTGAGAACTTCAAATGGATTCTCATGCTCGCCATTTTCCTCGGCGGCCTGTCATTACACGTTTCATCCGCGCTTCTTGCACACATGTTCGAGTACAACATGCAGTGGGGCGCGACGTCCAAGGAAGCGGAATTCAGCAACTTCTTCATCGAGGTGCCGCGCGTGCTGAAGAAGTTCCGATGGAGCTTTGCGATTAGTATGGTGGGCGTGATTGGGATGGTTATACTGGCTGTCGGCCCGTTTGTGCCTGTGGGTTGGCGGATTACGGATTTTGTGGCGATCTTCCCAATGGCGATTGTTTGGGCGAGTCATTTGCTTTTGCCGGTGGTGTTGAATCCAGCGTTGATGACGTTTACGTTTTAGATATTGGAAGAGGCATTGCGTGTTGGTGGGGAGTTATCGAGACGTCTGCGGTTGGCATTGTAATGACAGGAAAGTTATGAGCATATAGTATACCGCTTAGCATAGTTTGAAATAACATATATTGCATTTCATGTCTCTGAATCAGCATGTTTTAATAAGTTTGAGTTCAAGGTGGTATTACACCATTATGAGTTTCTCATTCGGAAATGAAATGTTACACATTCTCGGCTTCCCGCATTTGGCCGAACCCGCACGATCAGCATCCCCACTCTCCAACGTCTATCTCGACAACCTCCATCCCCGCCAATGGAATACAGCTTGAGACTTCACGCCCCCTTACTCTACTCCGTGCGCCAGCTCTCTTTTCTACCAATTCCTTATCAACGACTCAGAACACTTCACGGCTTCGTCTTACCTCTATTCTCGATCGCAATCCGCCACCAACCACGACCCCAACATCACAAATCCCACTTTACAACCACCAAAATGCCGTACGCACCGAAGATAGGCGATCAAATCGATACATTAGACACGCCCTCCATGATTGTCGACCTCGACCTCATGGAAACAAACATTGCTACACTCATGTCGCGCCTCCTCCCCACCGGCTTATCCATCAGACCTCATCTCAAAACCACAAAATCCGCTACTTTGGCCCAACGCCTTGTCGCGGCAGGCGCAAAGGGCGGATGTGTGGCGAAACTGTCCGAAGCAGAGGTGATGTGCGCAAAAGGTTTTTCAGATCTATTGATCACGTGCGAAATCATCGGAGCTGTGAAAGTTGCGAGGTTAATCGAATTATGGCGATCCTATCCTTCGATACGCATCGTCGTGGATAATGAAGAGGGCGCAAAGGGGATCAACGATGCAATTGCTGCATCAGGTGCATCCAAAGACGACAAAATCACCACGCTCCTCGATCTCGATGTCGGATTACATCGCACTGGCATCCAACCCGGTCCCTCAGCGCTCGCACTCGCGAACGTGATCGCAGAACTCCCGCATTTGGATCTCGTTGGTGTGCAGGGCTACGAAGGGCATCTACAACATGTTCACGGACTCGAAGAAAGGAAGAAAGCGTGTTTGGAAAGTATGTCCATTCTAACATCCACGGCGGAGGCATTGCGTCAAGCAGGACATGCGATTTCCGTCGTGACCACAGGCGGCACTGGGACAGCAGAGTTCTGTGCAAGTGTGCCGGGTGTAACGGAAGTCCAGCCGGGAAGTTTCTTGTTCATGGACACGGATTATCGAAACGCGATTGGAT
Source organism: Paraphoma sp. B47-9 (assembly GCA_001748405.1). Lineage (NCBI taxonomy): Eukaryota > Fungi > Ascomycota > Dothideomycetes > Pleosporales > Phaeosphaeriaceae > Paraphoma > Paraphoma sp. B47-9. The sequence continues at coordinate 89,405 of BCLK01000159.1, forward strand.
CGACGTATTCAAATAGTCTGACGATCTTGTCGACTGTGCTGTCAGTCCAGGGGCCACGGATTGTCACGATTGATGCCGGGTTGAAGAGTTTGACGACGGATAGTGGGCTTGCGGAGTGTAAAGAGAAGGGGTATAAGTATGGGGTTCTTGGCGATGAGCATGGAAGTCTCGAGTGGGAAGAGGGTGGGAAAGAACTAAAGGTTGGGGATAGAGTGGAGATGGTGCCGAGTCATATTGATCCGACGATCAATTTGCATGATGTGTATTATGCGCATAGGAAGGGAGTGATAGAGGAGATCTGGAGTGTGGATGCGAGAGGAAAGGTGCAATGATTGTCAAGATGCTGGTGGTACGCAAGGGAGGTTGGGATGCTGGAACGGAGCTTACTTGCTTATCGTGGAGTAATTCCCTGACTTGGAACTCAGGAACATGTTCCTAGAAGCTGAGTCTGGGAAGCTACATACCATGAACTCTATTTCCCGATGTCTTAGACCGATCATTTTCAAGGCACTGTCGAGTGCATGCAGAACTGCTAATAAGCAATGCTACCACGCTTGACGCCATCCATCGCTTCACTCGTTTCCCTTCTCACATTCAGACCCTTTACCCACTCAGTCCTCGATTTCCAACACCCAATTGAACACCCTCAATTCCTTCTCCAACATCTCCTTCCTCCTCTCCAGCTCCTTCCGCATCTCCATCACTTCTCTCTTCTCTCCAACAACGTCCCTCACCTCCTCTTGTGTCATACCCGCCACAACGATGTCACTGAAGATCTTCTCCGGCAGAGGCGTGATTATATGGCGCTCAATGACTTGGTTCACCACTACGGCTATGAAGTATTCGAACTGGTCCGCGTAGTATGCACAAAGTGTGTTGAGCAGGTCGTTTCCCGTGGAAATGCGGAGGTCTGGAGCCGTGTTGTTCTGCATCGCTGGACCCGCACCAATCCGAGTACGAGCAAGGAAGTGTTGAGCCGATATACAAGTATGGTGGTATTTGTCTACGAGGAGTTGTGCCAATTCTTCTTTGGCATTTGAGGCGGCTTCGTCAAGGACATGGAAGACGTGCTTGCGCATGATGCGGTCTGAGATGTCAAGAGGAGTGGTATAGTTGAGGACGGTTCCGATGAAGTTGAAGCATTGGTTTACCACGCGGTCGATGTGTTGTGTAGCAAGTCTCTTCCAGGGCTCGGACATCTGGATGAAGAGTTGCGAAATGACGCGGGGTGCCGCTGTGCCAGGATTTCCATTGTTGTGGTAGTGGTAGAGATATCGCAGGACCCATTCAATGGCTTGAGTCCGCGTGAAGGAGAAGGCAGCGGAGAACTTGGCTTGGTGACGAATGTGTTCTAGATTAGCAGATGTTGTCAGATTCTGATCATCGCCTTCCAACAACGCGTAGGTGCATCCTCGGAAGCGCATGCAGTCCGTGAAGTCTTTGTTGAGTTGTTGCACTGCCGCTCGGAAGAAGCGACCATTCTCATTCGAAGCCGTAGCGGGGTTCTGATCAACGGCGGTGAAGAAGTGATGGTGGTAGCTTCCGTTGATGCCAGCTTCCAGGATGTGCTTGACCTTCACACTGATGCTGTTCAGAAACATTCGCTCTTCCTGCACCGTCCATCGTTCTTCATCCAGCTGTCTGAGCTCTCGCAAAGTATTGTTGAGCTCTTCTTCGAGTTCGTCCTTGGTTCGCTGCGGTCCGTTTGATGCTGCGTTCGGCGGAGCGGATGCGGTCGGCTCGTCGCAAACAGAGATGTCCATTGACATCGAAGATGCGTTTGAAGACTGCGAAGAAGGCATGTTGTGACTACAGGGGAATATGTTAGCAAAGCGTACTGTGCAATCAAACGTCACGACAATTTCGAGTGCTGTGCTGCAAGTGCTTGAAGGAAGGAAAGAAATTCAATCTGCAGTATCGTGAGGGTCTATCTGTGTTCGAAGCGGGGCCTAATGACTAATACGCGACGTGTATTGAGCCCTTTATGGGATAAGAAGTGGACTGTGCGTCAAGGTGAAGGAGAAGATGCACCATTTGCTCAACACACGGTGACTCTACTTCCTCAATCCACCCATCGCCTCTCTGAACGTCTCCAAACCCCTTTCCAGCATCGTCTTTCTCGCCTCCAAGAAGCTGCGCTGCTGCGTCACCTCAGCTGGTTCCGCAGCCACGAATTCGATCTCCTTGTCGCTCATGCCCTGCACCACGAGCGGCGAGAGAATGATATCTGGAAGAGGCTCAACGAGATGGCGCTCGATGACTGCTTTGGCGATAGCATTGACAAAGTACTTGAGCTCGTCCTGGTGTGGAGTGTTAGTTGAAGGACCAAGGAGGAAGGGCCGGAAATGGGAATGGAGGTTTACCTTGTAGTAAGCACGCTGTGTATCGAGTGCTTCTTGACTAGAGAAGACATCCATGTCCAGTTCGATTGCCTTGTCGAACGCTTCTTTCAAACGCAATGGATCAACTTTTTTCTGCCAATCGCCGTTGCGAGATTGAAAATCCGACTGCGATTTATCGGCTGCGTCCTTTGCAATCTTCTGGTGTTTGCGCTGCCTCATCTTCTGAATCGTCATAGTGAAGTAATGATTATACGTGCTTGGATGTCGAGCCTTGTCTTTGAGAATCTTGCGAAGCTCATCCTTAGCCGCGTTCAATGAATCCGCAAGAGCTGCATCGACGCTAAGAGTGGTGAGACGCTCTTTGAACTCAGCAGGAGCGCTATCTTCGATGACCATATGGACAAAGTGCTTGCAAGCACGAGCTACTTTGTTGATATGTTCCGTTGCCAGCTGCTCCCAAGGCTGGGACTGTTCCCAGAAGAGTTGAGAGATGAGCATCGGCTGAAACGTTCCTGGCAATTCGTAGCCACGTGAGCGCTCAAGTGTCTTCTTCACCCAGTCAATCGCCTCTTGACGACTGAGCTGCTTTGGCTTTGGCATGAATGAAAGAGCGTCGTCATCTTCGTCTAGCTTCTCGAGCTCATCTCGGGCCGTCTCATCTTCTTCTGTGTCCTTCTCATCATCACCCGGGCCAGCTCCAAAGCCATACTTATGACCACGAAGACGCATATCGCTCGCGAATGCAATGTTGACATGCTGTATAACTGCTCTGAAGCGGCGAATGTTCGCAGCATCATCGACCGGAGCATTCATGTCGACCGCACCAAAGAACGGCGACTCGTAGTAGCCTTTAGTCGAAGACTTGAGGATATCGTTGATGCGCATACTGATCTTCATAAGCACCATGCGTTGCTCTTGGATTGTGTCGCGCTTCTCCCCCAACTTCTCCATGTCATCAAACGTGGCTTGGAGCTTGGTAGTCATCTCATCCTTCAGCGACGGGAGCTCCTTGATCAAGTGGCTTAGCAGGAGCTTGCTGAGACGTTCACGCAGGGAATCTATTCCGACGCACTCTCGTGGCAGGTCAGCGTAGCGGCCTTTGCTGAACCATTGCTTCTCGTCCTCGTTGCGCTGCTCAAAGGTGAAGTGCATTTGGTGCTCTTCGCGGTTCTTTAGCATGTGCCAGCCTCGTTCCAAGTAGATGTCCTTGTTTTGGGCCAGCTCGATCCAACTCTGCTCGGCTTCGGAATCTGGGCGGAGAAAATCTGGCTTCGTGATGATGCCGAGCGTACGGCGGCCTTGCTCGTCGATCTTGCGGCAGTGATCGAGGATGATCTGGTTTGCGTAGTCATTCTTTGCGCTGACAACAGCGAGGATGATGGTGCGAGAGTTCTTCATGTATTGCTTGACGAGGTCGAGAATGAGATCTTTGTCGGCTTCGCTTTGAGCCTTGTTCGTGCTGTGGATTAGACCTGGAAGATCGACGAGTGTGCTATGTAGTGTGAGCGATGCAATAAACACAAGAGTAGGTTGACTTACAGTTGAGGTCGATTCGGACCAGTGATCTCGACGGAAAGAACGTCTCTTGCGAAAGCCCTTGAGTTGATGCCGCCAACTATGCCCAGTCCCATAGCGTTCGTAGCCTCCTCAATCACTTCAGGCAACTCGCTGAAGTCGGTGATGGATTTGCTGAAAGTCTTCAACTTATTCTGCTCCTGTACTGGTCGGTTCTTGTCCGGCGTGATCGTGATGGTGCTTGTCGAAGTCGGAGCACGTCGAAGAATGATCTCAGTAGCGAACCTTGTGCACAAATTCTCCTTGCGTGGGAACGGAATTTCGGTGATTGCCTCAAGAACAGAACTCTTTCCAGATGACTGGTCACCACATACTACCAGTTGTGGTAGCTCGACGATGCCACTGAGACCAGTACGTCGAAGCTTGTCCACGATGTCCATGACCTTCCGCTGGTCCGCGGACTGTAGTGCCTGCAGTGAAGTTGTGGTGACAGCATCGGGATCGATGGAGACAGGTGTGACAGAGTTGTCAGCGAAACCATCATCCGAAGATGAAGTGGAAGTTGGGGCTGAGTCCGTCATAGTGAAGGTCCTTGAAGGGGCAATGTGATTGGAGATCAAGTCAGATGTGGCACAAAAGCCGGCGAAGATGGAGGGAAAAGAATACACGCACACACTGGGTATATATATGCATATTTCGCACACTTGACTAGGCATCAGTCCCCAAAGGAAGAAGATAATGCGGGTGGAGAGCAAACACTGCCGCTTCCCGTTGCGCCTCACCGCCCCCCAAGCTCTCCATTATTCCCAACGCAATTCCTATTGCAAACCTGTGTGTATGTGACAAGCAAGGTTATAACAATCAATTGGACGAGACGTCTTGATTTCGTCCATGCCCAGGCACACTGCGCGAGGCTGGTGCGGCGGCACGTGTGGCGCAATTCATGCAAACGGGCTGTGCATGTATCCGAAACGCCGACCCCAATCCCACCCAGCATATGCACAGAAAGCCGCATACTCGGCGAAAATTCGCAGACAGAAGTAATAATCGAAAGCAAGGACCCAAATGTGAACAGTCCAGGTTATCTCATCATTCATACTTGCATCTGCTAAGAACAATTCCATGCACTGTTTCACAGTACCTAGTGTATTGTCACAGATAATGCCAAAGTCTTCATATCCGCATCTTTCCAATGTCATTCAAACAGGAAACAATAACAAAACCCCCTCCATGCCCCTCCACTTCCCAATTTCACTTCAATCCACCAACATCTAATGCCGTTATGCACTTTAACGTTGTAGTAAGTGTTCAAGATTCTTTAGATGACATGCTAGCGGCAAAAACCTGCGGTCTTGAACTTCGGGAGTAGTTCGCGTACTTTGTTCTTCATCCTTGCATGGACATGACCGGGCCCAGCATGAGGAGGGCAGAATTGTAGATGGAATATTCTTCAAGTTTGGGTTTGTGTATGAAACGGCCATGTCAGACGATAAGAACATGCTATAAAGTTGCCCCAAGAAACAACTTATCAAAAGACACACATTGGACAAACAGAAGAAAGGCAGTAACGAACTTAAATTCCAACGTCTGCATTAGTCAACGCGGATAACCCAGACGCCCGACTAATAATACAAAGTAAACAAACAACATTCGCGATCTATATCCCATCCCCTCCTATCTTCCCAATATCTACAACTTCGCCTCCCCACCCTTCCCAGCCTTCTCCCTCAATCGATCCCAATCCTCGAGCCTGAACACCTGATACCCCTCCTGCCCCGTCTCCCAGCCCGCTCCCAGCGCCGCTGGATGCCAATAGATGGTATCATACAAGACATCCGTGGCGCCCGTATCCTTGGCCTCCTCGGCAGCCTCTTTATCCGTGCGTTCGACGATTTTCCTGATATCGATGCCATCGTTTCGAAGGGGGACTTTATTCTGTTTATTGTTGTGCATAGTCGTGAGTTTTCGTTGGAGACGCAAGAATACGGGGACTGCGTATTTGGGCAGTTTGGACTGTGCGTGTGCGAGCAGGGCGTTGTAGTCGAATTTGTCGACGAGGCCCGAGTCGATGCGGATGGCTGCGCAGCCGGCTCGGCCGTCGAAGCCGGGGACTTCGACGCCGTAGACGTTTGCTTCTTGGATCCCGGGGAAGTGGCCGACGACTTCGGCGACTTCGGCTGTGGATACGTTTTCGGACTTCCAGCGGAATGTGTCGCCTAGTCGGTCCAGGAAGAACCAGCGGCCGTCCTTGTCGCGGCGGAGCGCGTCGCCTGTGCGGTACCACAAGTCGCCTTTCTTGAATACGTTGCGCTCGAAGCGCTTCTCGGTCGCTTCGGGGTTGTTCCAGTAACCGACAAAGGCAGATTCGTGAGGCATGGCGACGAGGATCTCGCTGCCTTCTTCGTACGACTTGCGTCGGCAGAAACCAGTCTTGGAGTCGCGCACAAGTTCGCCCGTCACCATGTCGCATTCGACGGGGACGTAGGTGTTGCGTGTTCGCCAGCGCTCAATGGCGCCTTGGTGCCCAACGGAAGTGGCTGTGAATGGGCCGCGAGAGCCGTTGAAGAGCGACATTACGCCTTCAGTGCTGTTGAAGAATTCGCCGACGACTTCGATGCCGAAGCGGTCGACGAAGCGGTGCCATACATCAGGGCGGAGGCCGTTGCCGAACATGAAGCGGACTTTGTGCTTGCGGTCGAGAGCGTTGGGAGGGGCATTGATCAGGTAGCGAGCTGTCTCGCCGACGTAGACGATGCCTGTCGAGTTGGAGTCGCGGACGTCGGTCCAGAAGCGGGATGTCGAGAACTTTGTGCCAATGCAGCAGGTTACGCCAGTGACCATGCAGACGAGCGCGGTGGTGCCTCCTGTGCCGTGGTAGAGCGGCATGCAGACATACCACCTGTCGCCGTTCGGTCCAGTCTTGACGCCCATGGCGCCTATGCGACCCGTGAGGCCAGCGGCTCGTTGTGTCTCGAAGGGGCATGCCTTGGGGTGGCCGGTGGTGCCGCTGTTCATGTTAGCGTTGCGGCTCATACGAGACGGGACTGTGGACGTACCTGGTGTAGAAGAGGAAGAGGGGGAATTTCCCCTTTGCAGCGACCCTCAGCTCGTCTCCAGGCCTCTTGGGCTCGGTCCTCGAAATCTCGCCCTTCAGTTCCGAGGTCAGGACCCGAATTGTCATGCCCAGCTCGCCCTCCAATCTGTCCCTAACATCCTCAATCCTCTTCCTGCAGTCTGCATCCTCATCTACAATCAGGAACTTGGAGCCCGCAACCTTCAGGCAATGCACCAACGCATCGCCTGCCAGGTTGTAGTTTATCCACGCCGGTGCCGAGCCAATCGACCAGGACCCAAGATGTGTGAAGATGAACTCGGGCCTGTTTGTCATGTACATGGCGATGAGGTCGCCCGACTTGACGCCATTCTGCAGCATGTACTGCCCGTAGCGACAGGCGTTTGCGTACGTCTCGGCCCAGGTGTAGCAGCCATTGCGCGACCAGATGGCTTCCTCTTGTGCGGGGAGGCGGCGGACTTGGGCTTCGAACTGGTACCAGAGCGACTGGCCTTTGCCTTGGGCTGTCTTCTCGAGAGACCGCTGGTTCGCTCGCTGTCCACGTATGCCGCTGATGTCTTTGGTGAAGTGGTATTTGGCGTCAATGTAGGCCGCCGCGGCGCTCACGCCTGCAATAGCGCCTGCGACTGGTACTGCTGTGTCTGGTTAGCCTATGTGGTGCGACAATCATGTGTTGGTCGGTGGGACAGTGACAGCAGCTGTGCGGGAAGGGAATCGGAAGTGGTGCACCAACCAAGAGCCATTCGCGCTTTCCTCGTCAAGATGCCAGGTGAAAGAAATGTTTAATTGTTTTGATACAGAAGGCGAAGAAAAATCACAGAATAGTTGAGCACTTTTTATTTGGATGCACCAGCGTCTACACATGGCCTATAAACCGACGCGCAACGTTCTGAGACGCCAGCGCAGGTGATCAATTGCCGACACCCCCTCGGTCCTGGCCACGGCCATTCTAAAGCCACCGCGAGTTGCGCTATACCGCTTACGGTTACCCCACGGGTCCAGCCCCACAACCTCCACTGCCATGGCCAACATCCGGTCTTATCAGCCTCATCCATGGCGGAATTGCACCGACTTTTGCATCACTATCGGTCGTTCTTTGGCAGCATCAGCCATGCACGAATGTGTGTGATTATCTGCACGAATTATAATCGTAGCGACAGTGTTGCATTCATCTACTCCTACGCGACCATCCACCTCATTTCATCCGACCTCCTGAGGTAGTGTGCAGAATGTAACAATATGTATGAGACATGATATATCCCACGTTTTCCAGGTCCACGGCGTCCATGCCAGCAGAGGCTACTATGACCGTTCCGAACCGTTCGCCAGAGTACAAAGGAAAACCAGAAGTGGTATCGTGCAGGAAGCCAAGCAATGGTATGTGACGAGAACGCCGGGTGCGCAACGCAAGGTGGAATCGCCAGTGATGCGTCAAAGGTATGCTGTACGACAGGACATGAACGTAGATGCGTATGTGTGGGGTATATGGCGGTGATGATGTGCAAATGCAAAACGCGTGCTTATATGCGGACGTAGTTGAGGTCGGCAGCTTGGTAGTTCTGTGATGGTGGGAGGTGAGGTAGGGAGAGCCGGGCTAGGAGCTACACTTAGCCTATCTGATCTCTTGCAAAGATGAAGATAAGGAAGGAGTCGGTCGGGGATTAGTAGAAAAGAGTAGCACTAACGCTCTCGGAACCACTTGGCGAACCTGCCCTTCTCGCCGGCTCCAGGAGCCTCGAGGTGTGTGCTGCGATCGTAAAGTTCCTGCCGCCACAAGTTAGCACTGATCTGACAGACATGTCATTGTCAACACTTACGTCCTCGTCTTTGGAAATCTTGACATCCAAGATGAGATTGCGTACTTCCTCGTACTTAGGCCAGGTAGGGTACGGTGTACCCTGTGACCGTTGCATGCCCACGACAAACTCGCCCATAATCTCGAATTTCCTCCAATTGATTCTCTCCTTCCCCGTGACGCCGCCTGGCGGAGCTTCTTTGCTGTCTCTGCTGCCTGCTGCTCCTTGGAATACACTGACGCCAGGGTGTGGCGCCAATGCTGAATCTGTCTTCTTTTTATCTCCAACAAATGTGGAATTACCCTCGGACGCCGATACCAGGTCGCGACGATGTAGAGGGATATATGGTATGCGCTCGCCGGAGCTATTCTCCCAGGCCAATCGATACGCAAAGTGGGACTTCTGAGGACCCATCAATATGTCCAACTTCATGAAGTCATGAGTTGTTGCTTGCGGCACCAGGTCGCGTGTAGCCAGCAGACGGTGCACTGCCGAGCCCTTGATACCGGCTATCACAGCCCCAAGCGAGTTGTAATTGTTCAGCTTCCGGAGCTGCCGCGCGATTCGCATCCATTTCTCGAGCATGAGGGCTCTGTGTTTCGGCTTGTCGCGCATCAAGATGTAGTTGGAGACGAGGAAAGCTACGTGGTTGAAATGGTCCGTCATTCGTGTCACGTTCTCAAGATTCTTGCACTTCTTCTTATCCTCGGCATTCAAACTCACGTGGCGAACAAGGTCGCGCGGTCGAACCGAGGAGAACATGATCCAATCGATCCTCGTGAGCTCCTTGGCGATTGCCTCGTCTGTCTCGTTCATGAGCTGGTGCCATTGGACTTTGGAGATTGGCTTGATAGGATTGGGTTCCAGTTGCCGCGCTAGGCGTTCGTTCTTCTCTACATTTGAGAGGAGCGCTTGCGATGATGACATGGAGCCACTAGTAGAAGTCGTGGCTCTGGATCCTCCAGTGATCACACTGCTCCGCGCGATGGACATGCGATCCGATGCGATGCCCACATGGCCAAAGGCGCGGGAGAAATCACCGTCGTCGGAGTCTTCCTCAAGAACGCTGTGGTGGAACTTCGGGATCTGGTCGTTTTGTGCCCGCTGTCGGTCACTGCACGCCCACTCCGTGTCATCATCATCGTTGACCCACTCGAGGTCGCGGATCATCTCGCTCGCGGCAACGGAAAACTCCCGACTGGCCGCTAAAGCCGTAGCAAATTTTCGTAAAAGTCTACGTGTGGTTGGATAAGCGAAATCACCAGGGTAGTGGGAGACCCATTGCTGTAGAATAGCTAAAACGTAGAGCTGGGCGATTGTTCTTAGCAAGGCGGGGACCTTCTCCTTGTGTATGGCGTCAAATCGTTTCAAGATGGCTTCCAGAAGCTGTCCGGGGGTCGCAAATCTACGGTACAGGGCGAGAAAGACGGAAACGAACTTGGAGTCATTCTTGGACATGGGCTGGGCGAGTAAGCGGTTCACAAGCTGGTCAAAGGTGTAGCCATTCTCGTCGGAGGGCTTCACGGACATGATGCTCTTGTTCGTATCTGAGTCCTGGTCGTCCGAATCCTGCGAGTCGTAGCCTGGTGATTCATCGGCGTTGAAGAAGGTCTTGTTCGCGTCACTCGGCTTGTAACGATGACCCTTGCCCTCGTTTGACCCACGTCGGAACCGCACGGAGATTTCTGAGCTGGCGCGTTCGTGTTTCCGCCACATATCCTTGTGGATGGATCTCACTGCGGAAGAGTTGGCTCTTCGGCGCGCTGTCGATGCCTGTGAACGGGCTGCGGTGGAATTAGTGAACATGGTCTTTTAACAACGTCTCGATGCAAAAGCGTCTGTATAGTAAGACGGAATTGTTTCCAATTGTCTAGGACAGCAGAAGGCGTACTCACGTCGTTTCGCCGCAATGACAGCCCGTGTCATAAACGTCAGACATTCTCGCTGCGTCTCTGGCGAGGCTGCGGAACTCTGGAACACGCGCACTTCGCCGAGGAATGATTTTGCCTTTTGCTCAACCACTGCTGGGTCTACGTCGCGGTGTGCGGGGTGGTGGTCGCATTTTGCAGCAACTAATATGAAGGGGATGTGCGCCTTGGACAATACACCTGCATGGTGGTCAGCAAAGGCGCCACAGCGACGCGTCTCAGCAGGCCGAGGCGCGAATGCACTTACTCATCATTTCCGGGACGCCAGCCAGGCTTTCATTGACGGTCACGTCGTACATGGTGATGGCGGCGTCCACACGCGGCACTGCGAGGTCGTGCACAGTCTTGGGCCACTCAATGACGTTGCCTGGCTTGATGTGCACGTCGTCGATGCGCAGCTCTACTAAGCGCACCACATATTGGCTGCCGTCAATGGTCCACTTCCGGTGGCACATGGCGGGCGAGGTGTTCTCGGGCAGCCCGAGGGCTCTGCGAATGAAGGAGGACTTGCCCACCGAGGGCGCGCCGATGACGGCGATATTCATGTCCAGCATGGCGGGATTCGCGTCGTTGTTGCTCGACTACACCAGTTACGTCAGTCAGGGTCCATGGCCTCTGTGCCAGCAGCAACCTACGCCTGAGGACGGCTCCTCGGCCACATCGCCTGCGGGCTGGCGGTTCTTGATGTGCGTGGGCGACAGCGGGCCCTCGGTGTCTGACGACGACTCGCGCGAGTTGTCCGAGGTGTCCTCGGTGGCGGGGACGGCATCCTGGGGAAAGTGGTAGCGCTGGAAGAAGGCGTCGTTGGCAATTTCCTCGCCGTCCTGCGAATACAGCGAGGCATTGTCTTCGGCGGCGCTCTGCTTCTTGGGCACGATCGGGGTCGAGTAGGCGCGGCTCTTGAGGGCTGGCCGCTGGCATGGGGCGCACACAGACGGGCCCTGGGCAGATTCGCGGCGCGGTGCCTGCATCGACTCGACGCTCTTTGCCTTTTCGTTGCGCTTCGCCTGGCTAGAGGCCTTGGAGACGGCGTGCACGGCACGTCCTCCGCCGGTAGCAGGCATCGCTGGGAGCGGACGGGGGGTAAGGCGTCGGGCGGGCTAGGACGAGGCTGCTGCTGCTGCTGTGTGCTGCGACGAGACGGCGACTTGGAGCGGGCGTGTGGCAGCACCCGAAGACGGCGGGGCGCTGCGAGGCATTGGGAGGGCGTCAGGAATTGCAGCTTCAGTGCCAGTCACACACGGGCACGCGAGAACAGGAAGGGGAGAAGAGAAGAAAAGACACGAGAGCAGCGTCGGCCACGGCAGAGACAGCAGCAGTCGTCGAATTCGCGGGGAGCTGCTGGCGTGCATCGAATTCCAGGGTACGTTGGGCCCGTGCACGTGCCCTGGTCTGCATCTGCACCTGCAATGGCACCTGCACTGTGCAATCGCCTGTTCCTTCTCCACCACGAATCCCGCGCCGCGCCCATCTCCCATCGCAATCTTAGATACACATTGCTCCTCCTGATGATACTGTAACATCCACCCCATCCCGCGCAGCGAGCGCAACTCCGACCGGCTCTCCAGCATCCCGTGCACCACCACCGCGTCTGGCGTGGCCCGTATGTCTTGTCTGTTGTGTCTCGCACCACCCAACATGCCACTTCGCCCGGCCTCCAGATCCAGGCCCGGCACAAAGATTAACCACAACACATCCACGGCAGCCAGCGCTAACCCGCATTGTCGCGTCAGCCTCACCGCTGGCCGCGCCTTGCTCCCCAATCAGATCAAGGCACTCGGGAGAATCACCCCCAAGCCACCCACGATCGACACTAGCCTCGGTAGAATTGCTCTTCCACCTCTCTCTTGCTTGACCTTCACACGCGTACACCCCAGCTCTCCGCGTGCTCCACAGCGGGGTCGCAAGCGCGTGCGAAACATGGCGTCCGCAGTTCAAGCGAGCCAGCCAACCGCATCCCCATCTGCCCTATAACACCGTCACACTATAGCCCCAAGACCACAATCGATATAATGTCCAACGCCCTCTTCATTCCAGAGCCTTCTCCGGCTTATGCCTCTGATAACTTTCCATGGCGTTGACTGCTGAGCATGACCCGCGACGCCCAGCTATGCTCCAATGTCTGGGCCTGACACGCTTCGTGGCATGATCGTGGTACGGAGGCCCGTGCCATTACGTACTTGTCCAAGATCGCCTCAACTTCCCTCGACTTATCCCGAACATATCAACCGTTTTTCCCTTGCAAGCAGGGAAACGTTCCGAATGGATTACCTGCCATTCGGAATGTCGTCGATCTTTACGGAAAGCTCCGGAAGGAGTTCCGACTGCAGATCTCCAACGCGGTCGACTGCATGGAGCACACGAATAGAGAGTCAAAAAAATCGTGTAGATTGTCACGACACGTCCTTCACGGGTCATCGTTGAAGAAGTCGCCTCCGCTAGTACAACGCCACTCCGCTAGCCAGGACCCCATCTCTAACGTTCGCCAAGACTGTTCTCAAGGAGGATACTGAATCGACCATGGACACGAGCTCGACTTTCAATTCGCTGCATCCAAGACCGAAACTCAATCTAACGACCATTGAGAGTCTACGCTAACATTCCGTCGTCTAAGCACACACTCAAGAGGCCTCGTAACTGAGCTTCGCACAAGGCGCCGACGTCGCGGTGATCGATAACCCATGGCCTTTTAGACTAACGCCGAAGCACCAAGAGCTGCCCCTCGACCACAGTTTCGCGTTCCTTCTGTCCATACCAAGAAAATAGATGGTTCGTTCTTGGAAGCCTCGGTACTCTGGTTCGTGCACATGTTCCGTGGCGTGAGTATACACGTGTAGAGACCCTAGCCAAATAGACCAGGAAATGGTGACTAACATGTGAAGCACCACGTGCTATATGAAGCATATTATGTATACAGCAAATATATACCCAATTGAAAAGCGCCTATCCTTGTCCACTCCCACCCAAAAGATGCTGAAAATATCCACCCAGCTACATAAATGCCATTGAACCCCGTCCAAAACACCTATCACCAAAGCATAAAATCATAAAACAAACCACTCCTCCCCCTTTCACCGCGCCCTCATTTTCCCCCAAACCCTCCCAAAAATCCCACCAAAACACCCACCCCTCCCACCCCTCCCCTTCTTCTTCCCCTTCCCCTTCCCATACCCACCCTTCTCATCCAACCCCACCCCCAACACCCTCGCCCCCTTCTCCGCCCCCTTGCCCAGCGCCTGCAACTCGCGCTCCTTCTGCAATTCCATCTCATTCGCTCTTCGAACGCGCTCTTTCATCTTGGCGCGCTGGATGCCGTTGAATTCGGCTTTTGCTTCGTCGCGCTCGGATTTCCATTTCAGGAGGGCTTCGCGTGTGGGGACGGAGCGGGGTTGTTTGGGCGGGTGTGAGGAGAGGGGGGAGATGTGTGCGTTGGGTGGGAGTTGGGTTTGAGGGTGTGGTGGTTTTGTCTGGGATGTGGAGGGTGTGCGGGTGCGGGAGTGGGAGCGGGAGCGGGAGCGAGAGCGGGGACGGGGTTGTTTGGATGGTGGGAGAGGGTATGGGTGGGGGTGAGGAGCGGGAGGGGGGTGTTGTTGTTTACTCCGAGACATGGTGCGCGAGTGTTGAGATGTGACTGAGGAGCGGGATGTATGTCTGTCCATGGAATGGCGATGACTCGATGCTGTGAGTGATCTCGGGCGATTCTGCTGAGCATGGTTGGGCTGCTCGTTGGTGTACATTGCCGGCGACATGGCGGCGTGGTAGGTTGGTGGAAGTATGTTAGACTGCATCTGCATTGACGGAAATGATGACGTTCGAATCTCTGAGGGTGCCTTTGCGTACATTGGTCCTGGAAGCTGAACCGGGTATCCACAGTGATAAGGCGAAGATATGGTAGTGTAGTATGATTGTGTAGGCTGGGCGCATCCCGTTGGTAAAGGCGGCACACCTTGTAGCGTGAACGACTGGCTCGATGAGCTGGACCGGGATCTTCGGACCGAGTTGTCAGGTGAGGATAGGAAAGAACTTGAGTCTGTACTAGCGGGATCAGACGGTGCATAGTCCCGAATGGTGCTCTGTGATGAAGACGCTCTCAAGTTCGGACGTGGCTCAGGACTGATAGGCGTTCTGATCATGGAGCGGATGTTGCGCAGTGATTGTTGATGGCTGTTATGAGGTCGAAGATGCGGCTGGCTAGATTTGGTCCTCGGCAATGGTGAAGTCCCAGGATGACTTGAAAGAGCTGCTACATTGATACTGGAGCTGGACTGCTGGCTTCGAACACTGACACCAGAAAGTGCTTCTTCTGCTTGTAGCCTTGCCCTTTCTCTCCTGGCGTTCCATCCTGTCTCCGGTTGCTGTAGACGTGTCGGTTGTGTACCGTTATCTGGCTGCGAACGCTGCGCGAATGCGATGTGCCTTGACGGAACAGGTGGGGGAGGACTTGCTTGAGCGCATCCTGGCCTGGCGTAGTTTTGTGGTAAGCTTCGTCTCTTACTGAAATTTGAGCCTTTCTTGCTGCCAGCGGAGGCTCCGAACTGACCGGCCACAGCCATCCTTCCACTTCCACTGATCTTTCGAAAGTCTGGCGGTGTCATCTCTACCGTTGAGAGTTCGCTGATGGTCTGTAGTGTTCGCCTCCGCTCTTGAACCTGCCGGCGGTTTGTCGATTGCGAGCTAACAATGGCTGGGCCATGAGGGGGCAGTTTCTGAAGAGGCATTTCCAGTCTGGTTCCAAAGTATACCGGGCGTTGGTCATTCAGGTCGCCCTCTCAGACAGCAAGACGAATGGGAAGTGAAATTGCTCGAAGTGGAAGAAGAAACTCCAACTGGTCGGTTCCAAGAGCTAAAGCAGAGAACGAGGCGGAACTGTGGAGCCCAACTTGGTTCTCTCCCGACACTTCGGCTCCGTTGTGAATTCAGGGTAGTGAGACGTATCCAGTACCACGGCGAGGCTTGAAGCAAGGGAATGATTCCAAAGCACACATGTTCGGGTCGCGGGACCCCTTGATTATGAGCGAGCTGTAGCCTCCCGAAGCAGTGTCATAGCTCACCTTAGCGGTGGATCTCGGGACAGAGCTGGAGGTTGTGCTACATCCTTGCAGATGGTCTGCTCCGGGTCGGATCGCAAACTGAGCAGTTTGTTGGGGTTCCACGACTTACCTAAGACGCGTCGCAGCTATGCGAGGCCAATAACGAAACTTAAATGTTCTGTGAAGCTCGGGTGCAGAGCACGATGCGCCATCGAAAGAAGAAAGCATAGGATCTCGCGGGCCGTGGCGGAGCTTCCACAGCTATGTTTATGGCGTTCTCCAACAATGATTTGCTTGCATTGGCATTGAAAGAGACTCACAGTAGATATTACGCGTAATGACGCGATCAGCTCCAACATTGGTCGTTCTTACCTATCATTAGACAGTAGCATCGTTGTAGACTACATCGGAATGAACGTTTGCTCGGCTCGGAGGGTGACGCCACAAGTGATGGTTGAACGTTAACCTTTCTCCATCTCGCTACGGAGAAAAGAAAGGGGCCGCCACACTGCAGGGGAACCGCATTGCAATACGAGTCGACTGCGGGTGCGCCGTGAGATCGGGATGGTGTAACGATACTGCGGAAAGTGCCGCTGCGAGCAGATCCACCTATCGCTGTCACTGAATTTGGAGTATATACTGAAGCTGATAAATGGTTGTCATTGCTGCAGATGGCCACGCAATACTGGAGGAGATGATAGTGGTACACTCCTTGATGGTAGCTGCAGACTCGCGTCGCATCAGTGACGTGACGACGACCATCGGCGCGGCGGTGACGGCTATCCGAGACACAACACCATTCGTGGTGCTGATTCAGAGCTCGCCCGTGATGTTCTGCATAGCGTTGTAACTGTTGTCGCAAAGTCGGTGGTCGCACGATTGTGACTGCCGTGAAGACTTACATTAGATTTAGTGCCTTGGCATAGGCCTTCTCTTGATCAGTGGTTCTCCTTCCAACACGACTGTCTGACAGCTAACAATGTACTCGCATACCATGTCGGCAATGTGCTACAAGGCATAGCCGTCACCAGCTCCCACCGCCTACGCTCACCGCCAGGCAAGCTCGGCCTATCAGGACATGCCAATTTCGCCAGCCAGCAGAAGCTGCCTTCACGCGCCATGCTCATCGGGCGGAAATAGAGTACTTGCTGAATCAAGAAGAGCTCCGATGAACCATCATACCGTCCTAGCATCATCGCAAACGCAGCTGGGGGAATTACTTGCGCGACGTCATTGCTTGTTGCTGTGTTTACCATCGCGTTGGCAACACACGTGCGAGCGCGACAGATTCGCGTTTCCTGGACCCTGAGGAGCGCCTTTGATGTCATACCCAGATGATCGTCGCGTCTGACGTCGGTCGCAATGTGAACACTAAGGTACAAATGCGCTTTACAGATCAAAATTATGGTGTTTAACCGCGACGTACCTTACTCCAAGGTCCATTATGCCTTCCACCAAGCGCCGACGAACCAACCGTGATGCTAGCAAGAGCGACCAGACAGACAGCGGCCGCTCCAGCTCAGTCTCTCCAAAGCCAAGTAAAGTGGCTCGTAAAGACAACAATGCACTACCAAGCCGTCGCAATCTATGAGCCCGCCAGTGGAATATGTAGACCCATTGCCGCACTCTGATTGTGGTGGTGGGTTTCTCGTAAGTCTGTCATGCCACTAATATACTGCGAAGAAGCTCACAGAGCAGCCCGGTGAATCAGATAAAAAAGCTCCATACGAGTACATCTGCATACACCGTCCGCTTTTCGACGTTATCAGTGAGAACTGGCGCTTGGCGTCTAAAGGCAAAGTGAAGCGGCTTAATCGGCACGAGATCTACGAAAAGAAGTATGAGCCTGGATTCATCGCAGAAAATAAGCAACAAATCTGGGGTGCTCCACCCGAAGAACATAAGAAACACAAATGGATCATCATGGTGAGCGCTTGGGAGAAATACGACAACTTCTGCCGGCGCGTGAAGTATTGCGATCCTGACAACTTCAACATGTACATCTACAAGCACTTCAAGGGATATGGTGTGCAGGAGATTGTGGACAATGCGGTATGTTTCTCTCTGTCCTAATCGAGGTAGTGTACTAACACTTTCAGATGGTGGACTTCGATAAAGCGTTTCGAACCAAAGGCGGCCCCAACCTCGACGAGATGTGGGCAATCATCAGTGCAATTGGCCTGTGGACCAACGTCGAAGATGTGTCTGAACTTCTCCGTCAGTGCATCACGAATGAATCACCTTGACACAATACTGACAACTTGCAAAGATACAGACGACGCCGACAAATGCTGCGCACTCGTTCTTCTGCTTGGCTGCGCCCTCCTGACTACACTTAGCGCTCTCGCGCAAGCCGGCGAGCTACATCCCAAGTCCCGCTTCCTCGACCTGGCGCTCGTCATCGGACACTATCTCGAACTTAGCCACGATTTACCCAATTATGGCATCGAGGGCGCGTGCGTGTCCTGGCGTCGTGAAGCAGTCAAACTCTTCTACAGAGCCAGGCTCGATCCGAAGAAGGGTCTATATGATACCCCATATCGCCTCAGACAGCTCGAAAAGGCATCCAACTATGACTACGAAGGATACGATAACGAAGAAGAAGATCACTCCGATCAAGAGCTGCTACATCATGAACACGGGACTGAGAGTGATCCATGGGCCTGGCGAATGACCATGGACAAGTACAGGAAGTCGCATATGGTTGCGGTAGGGCGGTATCCGCATGACATCACGAAATTAACGAGGGCGCAGAGAGCGGCGTACTGTTTTGATGAGAGGGATCCATTGGCTGATGTGCCAGTGAAGGATTTGAGGAGTAATTTGCTTGACTTTGTTTGGTAGTAATCGGTGTTGCTCTTTGAGGTGTACCTGCGCATATACCTATTGTTTAGGCATTGCAATAATCTCTGGAGATTGTGGTCTAGTCAACGTACACTATCTCACTACGATCCCCAAACGTGAATACATCCACGTAACTTGCGTTCTTCATACTCACGTACGACATGCACAACCTTGCTCACGACATGCTATAACTCCTCTCCTTGCCCTCCTCACTCTCCTCCATAAGAGTCGGTTCAAACTTCTCTTTCCGCGCCTGACTTGCTCCCGACGCCTTCCACGCACTCAGAATCAGATCCACAATCGCATCCACGCCCTGGCCCCTCTTCACCACCGCGAAGATGGTCGGTCCACCCTCGCGCATCCGCCTGCTATCCCTATCCATGACATTCAAGTCTGCGCCCACCGCCTCGGCGAGATCGATCTTGTTGACGATCAACAAATCAGACTGTGTGATGCCCGGCCCGCCTTTTCGCGGGATCTTGTCACCCCCGGACACGTCGATGACGTAGATGATGAAGTCGGCGAGTTCGCGGGAGTAGTTTGCGGCGAGATTGTCGCCGCCGGATTCGATGAGGAGGAGGTCGGTGTTGAATTTGTGGTGTAGGTTTGTGAGGGTGAGGAGGTTGACGGAAATGTCTTCGCGGACGGCGGCATGCGGGCAGCCGCCGGTCTCGACGGCGACGATGCGCTCGCTGTGATACTGGTGAGTACTTGTCTTTTAGCCGGGTGGGTAGTCTTTGGGAGGCTTACGCGGGGAGAGCGTGGTTCTTGGTTAGGAACTCGCAGTCTTCGCGCGTGAAGATGTCGTTTGTTACAGCGGCGATTGAGAAGCGAGTCCGCAGCTCCTTGCAAAGGGCCAGCATGAGGGCAGTCTTACCGGAGCCTACAGGGCTGGTGAAGTTAGTGATTCGTCACTACATCAGTCACGGCCATGTCGCGACCATGTAGTCCGATTGCAGCCAGTTGGGGCTTCGAGGGCAATTGCTCACCCTCCAATACCGATGGTGAAAGACCGATCCTCCCAGTCTCTGTTCTCTATAATGGGCATCTCGCGCCCAAGAAAACTTCCTGGGCCGTCGAGGATCTCGTGCGTGTGTCCGTGATCTGCAGCAGCGCTGCTATGCGAATGGGACGGCCCATCATGTGAGTGGCTGTGAGACATGATGTACTGCGTGCTACAAGATGCTGAGCCTTTTCGTAGGACACGAGAGGTAATGTACTGTGAAGATTAATTGTGCGATCAAGGTACCATGCCATGGACGCCATTGCATGCTAGTCGAGCTTGTGGTGGGGTAGCAACCACCGACGTGGGGTTGGTACGGTTGGCCAAATCATTGGCCGATTTAATTATCAACACCTCCAACGCGTCCATCGCGTGCAAGTGCATGTGGCCCAGTGCTGGATAAAGACTCATTGCTTTGTTTATTGTTTGGATTCGAGTGTGGAGGAGCGGAATCATCGATCAGTAAACAGGCCGAGTCTTGTTGATCTTGTGCTGGCCACAAATGGTTGTTAGTAGAATCCATTGGATGTGAGGACACGTCCCGACTACCGTAAAGCAGGCATGAATATGTAGGATCCGCTAGCGACGTGCATGTTCATGCGAACGCAACTGTTGTTGTTTTGTCGTGCCACGACTCAAGCTGAGGCTGATCTCGGTAAGCCTCGAGCACAGACACGGTCGAAAGGGATCGTGCTGTGATTTTTTTGGGACCGGCGCGTCTTCGTCACCCCTGCATTTCCCGGAGTCCTCACTTTCGTATCTTAAGATTTGCATTATAGCCCTGTCCCCGGTCCCTGGGACCAGCATGTTCCCATTGCACTCTTCTATTGTGATGAGCGCCGGCGTGAACAGAATGAGCCAGAATTCCAAAGGACGCCGTTGTTTGTAATGCAGGCCCGGGCGAAGCAATCCACCAATATCGCCGAGGGCGCCACATCACAAACAATGGTTTACCGCTCATTTCGTCAAGTCAGCTCTTCAGCCGCGGCTCCTGCAGGAACATGACGCGATATATCAAGCCAGCGCACCGCCCGCCCGCATGTTCGCGACCCTGACCCACCGCACGCATCCAGGTTTCTGCAGCTTCACCACCTTTCTCGTCTGTGTTGTCTGTATTCGGTGGGATCTGCCCTGATCTGTCGCTGTCATGTCCGTATTCTGAAGCATAGCATATTGTCCTTGTTTACAACCTTCTACACTCGTTTACCCATACATTACTTCTTCACAATCTACGTTTTGTTTACTATCTAATGTTGAATACAATGCCCGTATCTTGGGAGAAGTCGCAGCATACCTCCTTCACACTATGGGACATCGACCGTGAGTTCCAAACTGCCAACGAAGCATACGAACAATACCAGGCGCGGCATCGTCGCAAGCGAACAGGATGGGCGTGCCTGGGAATGAAGAGCCAGGACGATGCCCTTGCAAAGGCTTTGACTTTGGGGCGTCAGGTACAACGACTCATGGAGACTGGAAAAGAGCTGTACGGAGCGCGATTCGAACAAGGAGACTGTACGTCTAGGCATCTGCACTCTGGGGAGCCTTCCTATTAACGACAAGCAGCGACTTGCCACACGATACTATCTGCGCAGCTTCTTCGACTCCAGTACGAGATTCGGCAACCTCTCTACGACAGTGCACTCTACCCAGTGCGAACATCAATTCCATACGACGACATCATCACGACTGCCAAAAGCATCCGTCGCACTTGTATCACAGCTTTGCAAGACCAGATGGCTCGATTTGAGTCGCGGGAGTTCATTCCCATGCTTCCACCGCCACGGTTCAAAGTGGAGTACTGTTCCTTTGCAAACCTGTTGCGAAATGACCTCAAGACCAAAAAGTCCAGCAATCTCAAAACCAAGAAACTACGACCAAACAATCGTCATGACGACCGCGACTTGTGTCCTGATTGCGATGCCTGTGTCTCTGTGACACCACACTCCGGCCTACCAGACTATAGGTGCATTCTTTTCACTTCACACATCGCCCGTGGCCGTTCCGATCCGGACGACAAAGCGACATTTGCATGCAACAGCTGCTACAAGACGTTCCACGACTCCTACGCCTTCCTCGACCACGTTTTCCAAAAGCAGATTGGTAGCGATAGAAGTTGCCTGAGAAGAGCAAGTTCGCGTTTCGCACTCAACGAGGAGTTCATGGAAAGCGACCCTTCACTCGTGGAGCAGTGCCTCAAGAACTGTCTGCTGCGGGAACTTACCAGGGTCCGAACGCAAAAGAAGCTAGGCATGAAGAGCACAATCCGTTTGGTGGAGACGGAGATCCACCCTAGTTTGCGAGACTCATGAACGAGCCGGGGACCATGACCGGGCCAATAACTTCGACAACGATAACGAACTTCACAATCCTTCGATGATCGCAGGCCAAACAATGCAATCTCCTATGCATGCGACGCTGCATATCAACACACATGACCATTGTCAAACGAACCAAATTTCCGTCATCTTCCTCGATTACATACGATTACAATCACGAGCTCTGTGCTCAACAAACCGAGGCAGACATCGCATGATCCTGCACAGTAACTGCGCTTCTCGGATTCCATTACACTGGTGCTTCTCACATAATGTCTACACATTTTACAAGGAGTATATATGCTTTTTGCGACCACGGATATGAACATGCTCACCCATTGTGGGTTAGTTGGGCTTCTTCAATTCTGTATTATATCTCATTCTTGCAACGCCGTCATGTCTTTCTGTTCTTCACGTACCAATAGACCGTGTTCAATCAGTTCTATGTATTCGCAAAATTTCAATCACTGTGGACAATCTCCATACACTGCACGATCTTCCTCTCATCGCATTGCATCTTAGTGCATCCTGCCATCTCCCAAGGAGCATAGAAGCCTCACGTTCGCTCCTTGATTCTTAACACTGCCAGATGCTAGATTGTGTGTCAAGTGTCAAACCTGAGAGATCTCCAGTCCTTCACGAAGCCGGTGCTGACGTTACACACCTACACGAAGGCCTTAAGTAGTGACTCAACGGAGGCGGTGGTCACTTTCGGCCACACAAATCTCCAAGACGAAAAGAATCACTCTTATTTCGTGTCGTCATGCATCAACACATCGATCTCGATGTCGAGCCGCTTACACAATCCAATGCAACCCAAGTCCTTGTCCGTAAGACCGCCAAACCCATCGCCAATTCATTTTACTCATACCCCGTCTTTTCCGCCTTGAGTACCCAAGTCCACGGTCCAGCCACACCGTCTTTCCTTGCGTCATGGCATCAGTGACGCCACAGTGCCGATACACCCGTCTTGTACCCGGCAACGGCGCGGAAAATTGAGTTTAGGACAGGTGCAACGGCCCGAGGGTAAGTGGCTAGTTTCAAGGAGACTTGCTTTGCATGGTGAGTAAGCAGAGATGTGTCCGCTCGTGATGGGACAAGTTCGTAATCGATTTGTACTGCTGCGTAAGATCATGGGCGTAAGGGGAAGCAATTTAGTGAAGGTGGGGAACGGCGATGTTGATCTTGTGCAGGTATCATGTGATCATATCATCGTTTCATGACCCTTAGGACAGCATACCATTAGAGTGTGGTTCATTCCTTCCATAACTACAAGTCCAAATCACAGTAAACAGCTTCATGATCACATCGCAACTATCCCTCTTCCAACACCATCGGCATCACAAGCCCTCTCCAAACCCATCTCGCGCAAAACCAAACCCAAACAGTCTCCACTCCAATCTCAAAACCTTCCTCTAAGCCAAGCCAAGCAAGAAACGAAAAACGCGAAAAAAAAGGTTCCCACAGTTCCATCCCTCCCAGCGCCAAACCTTCCACTCCTCTCCCTCACAAAAAAAAGTCTCCACCCAACAGTCCCTTGGCTCTCTTAGCCTCCTCCTCCCCCCTCCCACCCCAAGCCCCCAAGATTCTCAGATCCAGCGCACTCATCTCCCCTCCCCTCCCAATCACACATCACTCATACAAGTACACACGCTGCCAGCACGCGCCGGACCACCTTCCCGCAGCGCCGATCCCAATAGCGGAATCCGAGCCATCGGAGTCGCAGGTGGAATCGGAGCACGGGAGAAGCTGGGACCGAAAGTTTCGAGAGGCTTGGGATTAAGGCTCGGCCGAGAGTGGATGGCACTGGTATCACGAGCGAAAAACTTGCTTGGGAGGGGTAGCTTGGGTGCTTGAGATTAGAGGCTTGGGAGGGGTAGGTTGATTTGTAGTTTCCGGGCTGTGTGGGATAGCGTCGTGTGTAGTGCAGTGGCTTGGTGGTAATTTAGCTCATCGTTGGCTGACAATGCCAGTTTGACTTTCTGGTGGTTTGACACGACATCAAATGGTCTCATGCAAATATGGAGGAATAGAGGCATGTTGTGATGAAGATGTTGTCATTGGGAATCAGATAAGATGGGGGGTATATCATGTAGAGCGCAAAATCCCAACCGCCTGATGCCCACGTTCGTGTACAGATGAATAAACGCCATGCTGTCGTTTCCGATCAGCGAAAACCAGTCGTAGCCGGTTGTTCAAAGTACGCCATGCCTTATGCCGCTGAAATGCTGCTCTTGTTGTAGTGAAGAGAGCCTGTGAAATGTTGCGCAACGTCGCTTGTTGCAGTGGAGAATTTTCCTTCGAACCCAGCGATCAACTATCGCTCAGCGCAGCGCGCGTGATAGCCATCGCTCCCACCATTTCCGAACACCAAGGATGCTTTCCTTGCCGTCGTTGTGGCGGCCGCCGTCATGACCGCCTGGGTCTCCTAAGATGGATGAGAAGAACCAGAATCCTGCGGCTGTCCAGGCTGCGATGGCAACGCCAAAAGCGATGACGGGCGAGAAGAGATGAATGATAACCAGCATAGGCGCGCTGTAGTCCTGTGATGCGTTGTGCGAGTAGACGAGGTGCAGTTGCAGGTTCAATGCAGGCGCAAGAAATGTGGTAAGCTGACTCGAGAGTGGTGGTCGGGTGGTGCAAAACTTGAGAGGTGCAAGGGCGAGCGAGACGAGAAGTGCGGCGAGGCTCCAGAGTGTGATCAAGACGGATAGCAGAGCGCATGGGCCGGATAGGAAGAACTGGAAAATGTTAGTAAAACTGGTTGCACTGTTTCAGAATCCGTTAATGCGTACCAAAAGCTGCCATGCCTTCTCTTCGGGCGCGCTTTCGTGGTATTCGCCCTGGTCATACACAGCATCGTTGGCTCCTCGGCCAGAGCCGGAATGTCGATGCGCTCGATGTCCTTGCGATGATTCGTAGCCTTGCTTCTCTGGGTCTAGATGTGCTTGTGGTGGATATCTCAGACTCTGGCTCTCATTTGGCGAAGAGTATTGAATCTCTAGATTTGACTTCTGTGGTTGTTCACCAGCGGAGGAGATGCTGCTGGTTGGGCTTGGCGGGTACGACTGCTTTGGCGAGAAGGGGTGCGAGATGACGGAATCATGGGCGCGGCCGCTCGAGGCTTTGCTCCCTCGCTCTGTGCGGCTGCTCTGCAGTTGCGGATACGAGTCCTTCTCATTGTATGTGTATTCGTACTCGCTGTTCGCCGGGTGCGTTGGCGGCTGGTTCGGCTGCTGGCTCTGGTGTGCGTATGTGGCCGAATAGGGCGCGGGCGGGTGTTGGGGTTCCATTGCCGGCGAATCGGGGCTATCGCTGTGTCTCGACGTTCATCAGCTTTAGGAGGTGGGCCGTGACAACATGCGAAGCTGGCGAGGCCGTGGGCATGTTATAGCGCAGGTAGAGGCTTCCCTCAGGAGAGGCAAGACTCTTGTTACATACGACCTACGGTCTCAAGGACTTGGGAGAAGGTCTTGGGCTTGGCCTCCACCGTCGCGCGCGAGAGCCAAGGCTCGGCATCGTCTTGGAGGCAGAGTGCAGAGACGGTGTGTGGCCAATCATGAACCGGCTGGCAGGCCCCAGTTTTGTCTGTTCTGAGGCGGACAAGACGGGAGACGCGGCACCAACACCGCTCTGCGCTGCTCGAGCGTGTCCTTTGTGATTTTCTCCTCTCTTGGCCGGTGCTGACAATGCTGAGCGACGCTGAGCGACGCTGAGAGACGCTGAGAGACTCTCCGCCGCGTCCCTGGCAGCCGACACGAGCCCCGCGGGCCATGGGCTGAGGCGCCAAGTGCCGACAAAGGCGCAGCTGCAGTCCGCCCATTGCGCCCGCTGGCGTTCCAAGGTTTGCTGCGCATCATGTGCGGAACCTCAAGAATATTGGCTCAGCGCTCGCCATGAGCATCATGGCTCTGTGTAACGGACATTTCCGCTGCGCTGCACACTCAACTACAAACACGCGACTTCGCCCAGACAAAAGCTGATCACAAGAATCGCGGCGGTTTGCTGCAATACCGCAGTGCAACCGCCCAGTCGGTCCCATCGTCCTCCGAATCAGCTCACCGCAGAGCGCCGCGCGCAATTGACGTTCTTGGGTGCCTTGGGAAAGAGAGCAGTGTCGCGGAAATAATCGCAAAATGACTCCGCGGTTGCTCCAATACCAAGCGTGGCTGAAACGGAAATCGATGGTGCTGATCTTGGTCTTGGCTTTGGCGTCAAGGGAAGCGGTAATGATGTTAAAGGTAATCGGTCCTCCCGGCAGACGTTTTCGTTCCAGATCTACATCGTTCGTTGGTTAGCATGTGCTGTCAACACTCCATGATTGTCTCTCTTGGCGCGACATTTCGGCCTTGTACATTCGCAACCAAGCGACGAGTGAAGCACAACCCCACAGCGCACCGCCCCGCTGGAATCTGTTCGGCATCCCTTTCCGGTCGTACTCAGTGTGATGTCCATGACCACGAGCACTTGTTTTCTTCTCCATCAATGACGGTGACGGTGACAACCGATGCAGCTGTTTCGGAGCTCACTTCGTAACGAACGTTGGACTCTGCACCTCAATGCACTTGATTTGCAGCGAGCACCGAGTTCTTGGCGCTGATGGCATGTCACCAGCCTCACATGCTCCCGTGGGTCTGCTAGGCTCCTATGCAAGCAGATCATATCGACGATTCGGAGTGCACTCCGACAAGCGCATCGTGCGAGAACGAAGTTGCGGCCTACGACATTGTGACGGCAAGGCGAGTGGATAGTGTTGGTAGGAGTAAGAAGTAGAGAATGATGTGATGAGCGCTTTACTTGGTTGGTTTTGCTCGCTCGTGAGGCAAGCGCGCTAGTATGTGAGGAAGTCGCAATAAATGCCAGTCAACAGGTGCGAACGGCAAGCGAAAGCACGCTCGTTGAGTTCTATCACAGGGACCGAAGAGCATTG
Organism: Paraphoma sp. B47-9; assembly: GCA_001748405.1. NCBI lineage: Eukaryota > Fungi > Ascomycota > Dothideomycetes > Pleosporales > Phaeosphaeriaceae > Paraphoma > Paraphoma sp. B47-9. Next base: position 116,184 of record BCLK01000159.1, read on the forward strand.
TTTGACCCTTGCGTTTCTCTCACATGACGCTTGATTGTTGGGACATCCTCGACGTGCAGTGATTATTCACAAAGGCCAAGCTCCCGATTTCCGCTACTTTCCATCGCCTTGTACTTACAGCATTCACATCTTGCTTCATCATGTACGAAGATGGCTAGTAGAGTCAATCTGCTTGCAAGCCATTGGAGTGAGGCAGCTGTTCGACCTTGGCTTCACTGTCGTGCTGCACCCATGGACCACCACCAGCGATTCCTTCTTGCCGTCTGGCTCATTCCTCGAATTGAGAACAACGCTCCCCTCTCCCACATATGGCCTCAGCACATATTTGATTACGGATATGCATATACGTAGGTAAAATTTTCGAGGAGGGCGTTGACGCCGGGTCGCTCCCCGTGACTTCCTCTCACCAGTCCAAAGCCCACTCCAAGAACATTGTATCAAACGCGTGCACACTCCACTCCCCCGTCTCCGTATCAACCGTAACATTCGTACCCTTCACTTCGCCCTGCCCCTCCTTAATCGCACCCGCCTCGACAACACCACCACCAATCGGCCTCGCAATATGATTTGCACCAGCAGCGACCGTGAAGTTCGCCAGCGAGATCTCAAACGCATTGCGCGTCTCCACAGTCGGACAACCCCAGTACTGCGCCTCGACTTTATCTTTGGAAATATGCAGCTCGGTGTAGCCCCGATAATAACCTTCTTGCCACTGCAACTCGATATTATCGCGCACAAAGTTGCGACTGATTTGTTCTGTGGCGGCCAACGGACCTTCAAGGCCATCACTAGTCGTACCTGTGACGGCGAATTCAACGCCAATGGCTCCAGCTCCAGTAACAGGATCGTACTCGACTTCATCCAGCCACACTAAATCAGACACCCAATTCTGATGACTGTCGCCCGCGAGCATGATCGTGTTGTCAATCTTGTTGTCGTAAAGATGCTGTAGTGTCCTGTTCCGACTGGATTGATATCCATCCCAAGCATCGACATCAACAAGCACCTTTCTCTCGGGATCTTCGCCGCTGAAGTCGATCCGAGAGAAGATCATTTGGTTACCGATGACGCGCCATGCAGCGCCGCGTTCTTTGGATTCGGAGAGTTGGCGGAAGAACCAGTTTTCTTGGTGGGATCCCATGTTAGATCGGCCGGCATCGTTGGAGATTTTATAGACGTATTCGTCGTTCCTTGCGTGTTGTGAGTATGGTGTAGTGTACGAGTGTTTGTCTCTGCTTACCAGCCAACGCGGGTTATGCTTCGATCATATGCACGGGTATCGAGCATGACTAGGTCTAGGTGTTTGCCTAGCCTGAAATTTCGCCAGATACGCAGATTATCGTCCATATCCACTTGTCGAAGCGGCATCTGTGTAGAGTCAGCCAAATGTCGAAAGTGCCCGCTTGTTTCCACTCGCCCATTCAAAATATGCTCGAACGGCATTCATCTTTCTCTGGTCGAAAGAAATGCCACCAAACTTGTTGAACGAGTCTTCGGTATTGTTCATAGTACTTCCACCGTCTCTCCAATTGTTGTTCGCAATCTCATGATCATCCTAAATGCTTCGTCAATTTTCACAACTTGAGTGACGATTGACTTGACTACTTACCCAGACAGTAATAAAGGGATACGTCTCATGCGCCAATCTCAGATCTTCATCTGTTCTATACTGCGCAAATCTCGTCCTGTAATCGTATAACGTCACAATTTCCTTCGCTGGCTCCATTGCACGCTCGTCTTTCCCTGGCACGCCGACTTCGTCCTCGTAGATGTAGTCGCCGAGGTGAACAACATAATCTACACTATCTTTGCGAGCAATATTGCCATATGCATTGAAATAGCCGAGTGGGAAGTTAGCACACGTGAAGACTCCCAGGCTGATAGCTGATACTTCGTCGCTCTCAGCAGGTGCGGTTTTGGTCCTTCCAATAGGGCTGGTCGTATTGGTGCCGCATACATTAAATTGGTAGAAATATGTTGTGAAGGGTTGCAGCCCTTTCGCCTCAACCTGATTTTTGTCAGCCATGGGACTCATCTTCTACTCTGCTGGGGATCAACACAACCGACCTTGATAGTATAATCGATATCTGAAGTGGTGTACGCTCGTCCACTGGTAACTGCCGTACCACTCAAATTCCGATTGGAAGCTATCTTCCAGTCGACACATATAGGAGCATTTGATGCCTTGATATACTTCTCAGTCTCGTGACTAAAGTACGGAACATGACCTTCCACAGTCACATTGGATCTATCGTTCTCAATGACCGGAGAGGCTCTTGTCCACAATATAACCGAGTCCGAGTATGGGTCACCCTGATATGAATCAGTCTGGGGCTACGATGGTCCTCATGGTACATACCGACGCGATACCATGGGTGAATGTCACGTCCGAATGGAGGACTGCGGAGCCGTCTCGTTTGCGAACCATGCGCCTCTTGACCTGTTTAGTATCGATCCCTAGCGCATTGTGTTGTAGTGAAGGGCTGCGATAGTTAATATTACCGTCCCAATTTGCTACTATCAAGGTTGTCCATGCTGTCAGGAGCAGCGAACGGAGTAACATGCTAGGAACTCTTGATGCGCGAAGGGAGAGAAGATGTCAATGCAAGGCTGCTAATCTACGATCATGCTGGATTGTAGGTGCATTTGTACTCTTGGGCCATCTGACATGGGATGGATGCACGAATGCGTTCGCAAGTGTTACCGCAAAAGAGCCATGTGTCCCCAGGAAGGGCTGTGATTGGTGCACCACATCATTCCCGGAAAGAGGCAAAGTAGATCTTGACAAGGGACGGGTATTTAAGAAGATGTGATAAAGATGAGGGCCTTATGCAGACTAAATCCCGTCCCTTAGCTTGGCTCGCTTGGCGCGGCTGGTTACTTCAACTCTAGATTCAAATCAAGAGAACGTGGTCGCACGTAGGATTGGCAGCATGTTAAGTCTACTCTTGGTTCAAATCCTCCAACAAGATCAGGCAAGTCCTGTCGTGATCTCGGGTAACTTTGATCGGAATAAAATATAGACCTGTAATGTGGTAGTCGCCTCGCGCCCGGAGATCTATGGTGTGCTTGCCAAGCCTATTTGGTTCCCGGCCGGGTGGAATCAGATGATCAGTATAGATGGCCCAGTCCAAGCTAGAGGATAACAAGTAATCGAGGCAGATTTTGGTACCTGCAACGCATCTCACGTCTCGAATGATTCCGAGGCTGGTATGGCAGAAGTCTCTCTTGACTTCTATGCTTTCTCCAGGTCCACGTCGACGAGCCATGGAGCGTTCCATGGCTTGTAGGAGAGTGTCATGATACTCGCATTGACCATCAGCGTCTCTTTCCCAAACTCGATAGATGTTGCACCTATTTGAGTTGCGTCAACTGTGGCCGCTCTATTCTCGGTCATATCTCCATGATCGGTCTGCACATCTTCAATTTTCTCCACATAACTTGAAACATTGGCACCCGATGCTTCGCTGTCTTGCCACCTTACTTTTTGAGCGCCCCAGCCTTCATGGATGTGTCCGAAACAATGTAGCCGCGGTCTGCATCGCTGTGCTGCGCGAAGAAGATGCTGGCAGCCTACATTATCTCCTGTCCCCACTACGTCGAGGATGCCCATAGGAGGGCCATGGGTCATCATAACGTCGACCAATCCAAAGTCCGGAATTGGGTTTTGAGCTATAGAAACTGCGTCGGGTGTGCACCGGTGAGCGGGGTTGTAGCGGTCCTCATCTCGAAAGTAAGGAAAAGCCCAGTCACAGAATTCGGGCTGATACGGCGACGCGTACACCTTGTGTCGTCAGCTTTAACATCACCAGCCGCGACACGACTCAAACGGAAACTTACGCGTAGCTTGGCGCCATTGGCCAGCGTAAAGATATGTGTACCTTCTTCAAGATATGTCACGCCTGCCCTTCTTGCGCGTTCACCCTTCCATAGCTCTTTCGCCTTGCTTGGCATGTGCTCGTCATAGCCGTGATGTCGGTGCATGTACTTCCCTCGTCGAGTGTAGTAGACCTCATCAAGACTTATGTCATGGTTGCCGGCAATCACGAGTTTCAGCCCCGCATCGATGCTCTCCAGCATGTCCAGTGTCCTCTCATACTCATTCAGGAGACCGACCATCGTCAAGTCGCCGCAGTGCAAGAGAACGTCCGCCTTGGGCAGAGGAGGTCGAAAGGCGACATCACTGTTCGCGACATTTTTCTCAGGCGAGGCGGAGTGCGTGTCGGAGATGATGAGAAAACGCGTCTTGATGTTCGGCGCCGCAGGTGTCATATTGGTGAAGTTGAGGTCGAAGCCTGTGGGGTCTCGATTTCGGACCCGCTAGCTGGCCCCACGGCATTGGGCTTGTCATGGTCATCTCTTCAACGGTACGTCATCAACAATTGAAGACAGTTTCTTTCAATGGAATTGTTATCATCGCTACGAAAGATTTAGCGAACACGAAAGAGTACCTTCGGCTCAAGCGACAAAAGACGCGTCGCATCCAGCACGCCGATGTACTGGAGTAAAGTGATGCGCCACGCTCGCAGAATGCATCATCCCAAAACCCTAGGAGCAGTCGAAGCAGGGCATTGCTAAGCTCGGGTGCAAGTTACTGGCAAGGCTTATTCATAACTGGCATCCCCGCATTGATTCTTCTAGAAAAGTTGTCGCCGCCGGATCGCGGCGTTGCTGATTGGCAGTGCGGTTCAGAAGCACCTCAAAACAGTCCCCGCGCCGAGGTTAATCCTCGGCCAATCTTTTCCTTGTGGCTCTGCAGCAAGGAACTTTGCACGTCGGTAATTGCGTATTTCGCGGGGCCCCGCAGTTGAGGAGACAACCTTAACTCAATCGACTTGATCCTGACGATCTCTGGGAAGAGGCCTATTCCGGCCAATCACAGTACAAGTTCCGTTGAGAAGCTAAGCTTCACGTATAAGCGCATATCTGTACTGTTGCGAGAGACTTGGCTCATAAAATGTTCAGGGACATCTTATTTGCGAAGATGTATCGAGTCTGGCCAAATTTTATGCTTGGTGCAACATGTCGTTCTTTCAAGCACTGAAGCTCGCCACTCTCCTCCTTGTGCCATTGGCGAACGCTCATCCCACTGGACAGGAGCACGATGGGTTGCTTGTCAAGACGGATTTGTTCGCCGTGAGAGGAGTCTTATGGCCAAATTCGACCGACGTCCGCTTCTTCGGAGGGGTACCCTACGCTGAGCCTCCAATTGGTGAAGCACGTTTCCGACCACCAATTACGAAGCGTCCTACTGAGCAAACTATCAACGCGTCCTGGTTTGGTCCATCGTGCATACAGTACAGCAATGGCCAGGCTACGGTATACTCGCAATACCTAAAGGGCTTCCTTCTCACCCCAGGACAGACGCAGAGCGAAGATTGTTTGACGCTGAACATCTGGGCACCGAAAGCATCAGCTAAGAAGCTACCTGTTCTGATATGGATCCATGGCGGTGGGTTCACTTCTGGTGGAGCTGCGTCGCCGTACAAGTACGGTGATCGATTGGCGAAGGATCAGAACGTCATTGTTGTTGCGATTAAGTATGTCTGTCTACAAGGTTGCGTCATCTGACGTGGTGCTGATTATTTCTAGCTATCGACTCAACATCTTCGGGTATCCAAACGCTGCTGCACTTGATGGACGGCATCTCAATCCAGGCTTACTGGACCATCGTAAAGCAGTTGAGTGGGTCTTCAACCATATCAGCGCTTTTGGTGGAGACCCAGATCGCATGACTCTATTTGGACAATCCGCAGGGTACGAGGACTCCAAGTATGCAATCTGCTCTCGCTAATTTCACGTAGTGCTATGGGTGTTGACAAGTACGCATATGCTTGGCCTACAGATCCCATCGTAAAGGCCTTCATTGCGCAATCCGGCACAGCGTCAAGCGGAAACTCCAACGACCCGATTAATTCAAATTTTACTTACGTTGCCTCCCAGCTCGGCTGCTCATCATCCAGCAAGGACGAAGAATTCGCCTGCATGCAGAAGAAAGATGCCACTGCCATCATCGAAGTGTATAATAAGTATAACGCTTCAGCAAACGGCGGGAGGTCGCTTTCCTTCAATCCTTCGCCAGATGGCATTACAAGTTTCTCAAACTACACCGATCGTCAGGTCCGCGGACTTTTCGCCAAGCTCCCGACAATCATAGCGCAAGTGGATAATGAAGGTGCTTCACTTGTTGCTTTCAATCCAGCCGGACCAAATCAAACCGCGGTCGATGCTTTCACGCGAAATATAGCTACATGTCCTGGCGCGCAGGCAGCACTGTAAGTACATACTATGCAACTTGCCTGTTTGATATGGCTGACCCTTCTTTTAGTGCTCGCAAGAATTTCGGTGTCCCTGTGTGGCGCACTCGCTATTTCGGCGAATGGCCCAACCTGAATCCATTCCCTTGGCTGCGTGCATACCACTCCTCCGACATTCCAATGGTGTTTGGTACCTCCGACTTGCTTGGACCTGATACGCCAACGGAAGCTGCAACGTCGAAGTATATTCAAAATGCGTGGGCCGCGTTCGCTAGGGATCCAGAAAAGGGACTGGTTTGGCCGAAATATGATCCAACTGCTGACACTTTGGTCAAACTGGGCTTTGCCAATCAGACGGGAGCTGTCCTTGATAAGGGTAATGCCTTTGATGGATTATGCTAAGCCTGAAATTAGCTTCACTCATGGTTGAGCGACCATGAAGTTTATATAGGATCAGCTGCGAATGGTCAAAAAATGAAAAACAACAAAAAAATTGTCATCGGTGGGTGCAAATAATTGAACTACTGACACATCTCTGTATACTGCTAGCCTTATTTTTCCTTGTGCTTCCCCATGCCCACGAGGCAGAGCAAATGTCCACTCACCCGCCGGAGGCTTCAAGCTGGGTAGCTAGGAATATCCTTAACACCATTCGCAACGAAGTTATAGCACGATCCTGAACACCCGATATTCCCTCCGTTCGTAATCAACAGCTTACTCACACCCTTCGCAGCACTATTCGACGGCGTGCTAATGATCCGCAGCTCTCGCGAGTACGCCGACCACTGTCCGACATCAATCGGTTTCCACCCGTTCGGATCGACGGCATCGGTATTGACAAAGATCTCCTCGCGACTGTTGCCATTGGCGATGAAAATGCCGGTCGCGCCCTTTGAAACATAAATGACATAAGGGCTTCCATTTGGATTCAGATTGCCGTCGTTAGGGATGATTGGTTGTTCGACGGCAGAGCCGAAGTTGAGGGGATTGTTGCTGACCTTGTAGTATACTGGACAACCACTGGTCAATGGGCCACCGCAAAATTCGAAGGTCATGACGTATTTCTTAGAAACAGGGCTGTATGCGACAGTTGCCATGCCGGGGCGCGCGTTCAAATCTGTTTTAGCAACGTCGTTGACTTCATTGCTCCAGTTGCGTAGATCTGTCGTTGTTTTGTGCGCGAGTTTTTGGTTGTGATTCGGGTCGACCTGGGTGGAGTAGTAGCAGATCAGCTGGCCCTGGTACATGAGCAAGAAAGGCTCCCAGACCGCCTTGTCTCCGCGTGTAATGGTTTCGGGACCAGGTCCGTAGACGATGTGGCTAACAAATTGCCAGTCTTTTCCTTGGTTGGTGCTGGCGTACAAGTCGATGTAAGCTTGTGCGAGACTTCGAGGCGTGGAAACGCCAGCGAGGAGAACTGTTCCAGCTGGATAGCCTCCAAACGCCTGCGGGAGCGTATAAAGAAAGGGTTGATACCAGTTGCCCCAGCCGTTGACTTGGTCGTTCACCCTGGAGAAGTTCTGGAACGTTGCTCCTCCATCGGTTGATTTGTAGATGGGAAAGTATGTCATTGCAGCCTTGGGGTCATAGTCCTCCCAGGAAAGTAGCAGGGATTTGTCAGGCAATTGTATAGTACGCCCATAGAGCGTTCGCCAGCTCGTTGCAGCCTGGTCTGGATAGAAGACACCATTGTCGTTGAAGTTCGTCCAGGCGGCGGGAGCAGCAGCTCTTGTGGTTGGGGAAGCCAATGCCGTGATGGCAAAGGTGGTAGCCAAGAAAGATCGGAGGACGTACAACACCATCGTTGAGGAATGGAATCGAGGACAAGCTTAAGAGCACTTAGATGAAGTAGAGGAAATGAAGAGGTTATCTTTCGTGGGAAGGTCATTCCAAACTCTTCTTATAGTTGAAGTCGTAAAGCCAATGACTATGCGCTACGACTTTCAACATACCGGTTCAAAATCGCGGAGTATTGAGCTACCCCATGGGGAAGATCCTGGCCAAAGATCCTCCGCGAATGCATTAGCGCAAGGTACTTTGACCGGAGTTTCGTAGCGCCTTGGGAAAGTATCAATTACAATGGTCGATTTCCCATCAATACAATCATGGGGCCGACTGCCCTAGAGATGACAATACTTCACCGTCCCGTTCCTTCCTTTCTCAAGTGGCTTCATCCTTATAACGGCCCTAGGCAAGAAATGTGTGATGATCACTTGTGCATGGCGGGGAATGAGCCAATGAGAGGAGCGCATTCCCGACACCCAGCCAGGTACCTTGGTAAACTCCAGCAATAAAACGTCCTTGCGTTGGCGCTGCCTCTAGAAGTCGCGCAGAGGATCTTTCCGCTCAGTCCGTTCTGCACAAACCTGGTAGGACATGGACCGTGTATAAGCAATTTCGCCGCTGAGACGAGACTCTCGTCATGAACAACCTTTAGTGAGCGGTCTGCCACCACGCAAGAACTGTTAACGACCGCCGCAGATCTTGATATTCCGATGGTCCTGCTGCATTTGCTTTTGTGTCTTGCTCGTGTATATTTATTGACGCGTCGGCTCTCATGTCCCTCCTTGGCTTACCCCTGCCGAGGTCGTTACTAATCTGAGTCCGACTCTGTTCCATCATCGACTACCGACGCCATCCAAAAAATCCAAGAGCGCAATAGAACGACAGTGTACTTTCATGGAAAAGAGACGTCTATGAAGCGCGGACATGGCCGGTTCGATGGTTGTATACAACGGAAGCGACGGGGCCGAAGCAGTTAGACCGCTCGCTTGCTCAGCCGCGTACTTGCCTAACTCGGACATGTCTTTCGAGTGTCACGCCAGTCTCACCGCGCACACAGCCTGCGGAAAACATCGCAGTGACACATGCTTCGAAGATTTATAGAACCTTCCGGACGTCTCCCTGGATCCGATTTTGCTTCTTCAGCCTTGTGGGGCAGTGACGGGTACGCCCGCTGCACGGTCTGCTGCCATGAAGATTTCGGATTTGTGGTGACACTTTTGCAGCGGGAAGAGAGATCATCCATGACATTGTCAATCTGGATGTCTTGCACTTCCAGTGTTCCTCGACCGGATGTCCAGCCTATTATCACGTGGTGAACGCCCCGGAGCAACGGCTATACTCAGATACGCGCAAGACACCGCCTCGCTTGTATGGATTTCAAAAGAAATACACAGACGGCGGAATGGCATCCAGAACTGACTCGTTCATTATGTGCTGCACGTCGACGTGCGGCTGTCAGATCGTCACATTCTCGGGACCGTCAGGGACTAACTTCGGATGCACGAAAATTACCGGCTTCCGCTAATGCAACACAGTCTCAAAGCAGACGAAGCAGCCTAAGCTAGGCGACCATTCCCCATGCAATAACCACGTGGTTGGGAAAACAGTGGGCTTTTGCCGCTGCGCCCTCCCGTGAGTCGTCGTTTCCAGCGGCAGTGCGTGTTGGATGAAAAAGAGTGAGGACGGATCGCTGATGCTTTTCCTCAGCCCGACCACCTGCAAGTCTTCGTTGGTGGCTTGATTGTCCCAGCGGTCAGCCACTTGAGATAGATGAACGCCTCCAGATCAGGGCGCCGCTTGTTTGTGGATCGTCGGCGTCTCGGCATCCTGACTTCGGCGCGATCAATCAAGCCATGTGCAAGAAGAATACGAGCAAGCTATGTAGGGCCCCTGCAAAAATACTGCCCCACTAGCCAGACCCAGGTAGCCTGTCAATCAGTCCACTCTTACATTCTGTCGAGAGCTTTCTGATGCTGACCTTAGTATGGAAACCCTAATCAGTAACGCGCGGAACCGGAACATGCGTTGACTACAATACAAGAGTGCTTGTAAAGATGATCTCGATATACGTCGTTGTCGTGTTGACTTGCTCACATACTTACAATCAAACAAGCAAGTTTCCCTGGAAGCTTCCATAAGCGAAACGCAACACGGCTGCTCGAGTGGAGTTCCCGACATCCGTACGCGAGACCAAGCGTGACTGCTTCCAATCTCGATCTGACTTTACTCTCGAATCGTCCGAAGGGCTGCATAGCCTCCCAAGCAATTTGACCGCCTCCGCCTTCGGCCGATATATCACCAAGCTTCCCTTTGGATATAATTCCGTCAATCTTCATCAAAGACATCAACTTCACATTCCGGCAATGCTTTACTCGAGCTACCCACAGACAGTCGACTTAGACTCTTCACCATTTTCAGACACGCTGGCCTACAACGAGCAACCCGATAAGACGTACTCTGGAGACGCCTCTACCAACCTGCCTGACTATTCGCTGTCAGGCTTCTTCGACCCCGATCCTAATCTCGGGGATTCCTCGACATCAATCGACATGACCTACGCGAATTTTCCGACCATTCGACCCTACAACCCTACACTACCCGCAACGGGCATCTCCGCCGCAGACGAACAACAAGCCTTCCCACCAGCATTTTACCAGCAATCATTTGAGGAGATGCAACAGTATCAATCTGGATACGCACTAGATCCCACCTCAATCAGCGCTGCTGAACCAGAACCCTTTTCGCCAACGTCACAGCCTTCGAGAACCCCTTCGCTATGTGGAGATGGGCAATTCCAAGAAGTGCCTGTATCTCCATGGTTATCACCCCCGCCAATCAAACGCGAATCGTCTTTCTCTGCCTCCGTGGAAGAAGAAACGACTTCAAAGAGACCACAGCGTAAAAGAGGGCGACCACGAATTGAGCGCGAAAACACAAGCCTTCAGTCTTCTGCCTCCTCATCAACTAAAGGCCAAAGAGCATCTAGGCTTCCACACAACCAGGTGGAGAGGAAGTACCGCGAGGGTCTCAACGCCGAACTCGAAAAATTGAGGAAAGCTGTACCGACGCTTCCACAGAGCGAGGACGCAGGTGGAATGGGTCAGCCCAAGCCAAGCAAAGCGATGGTACTGGCGGGCGCCATTGATTATATCAAACGAATCGAGAAAGAGCGGGACACGCTCCTGGCTGAAATTGAAAGACTCAAGCAAGTTCAACAGCATTCGACAGGGTGGACCAGGGGCAATGACAACATGGACGATTTCCTGATGGACTCTTGAGCATAGTGCGGGGAAGCATAGCCTACCAACATTTACACTCCTTGTCATCAAGTGCTGATGCAGGTGGAGGAATACTTTGCATCAGATTGAACTTTCGTTTTCTGTAAGATCGAATAATGGACAACGACCGATATGATACCTCGTCGCGTGCAAGTCAGCGACATATAATACCAACTATTTCATTCGCGATGGCGCCATCCGACTGTAACCGGTGATTCGAATCGAATTATGACAATGTCTTCATGTGAAGATCTGCGAACAATGTTGCGATCTCTGCTTAGCCGTTTTGCGGGGTCACTGCTGTAAGACGGCGACTATGGCTACTGAGGGTCTCAACGATACGCCACGCATGCCAGACGCGTCCCATTGGAAGAATAATTCCGACGCAAAGGATTCCTCGGCCCTCCTCCGGGGAGGTGTTTGACATGCTCCTCCTGCCTGCTTAATGCATTGACAGGCAGGCAATGATGCGAAAATTATGTAATCATATGCAGAGACAAGTAAAACCTGCCTGAGTCACGGGCACACAGGCATAACGTAATATCGAGATCCTATAAACCACGAAGATGCATACGAACCGTAAGCCAGTACAATCCTTACTATCTTGGAAGTGTTGAGCAGCTCGCATACGTGGGTACAGCTTCCGCGATTGACGCACTCATCCTTCGGACTGCAGGATACGCTAGTTCTGGAAGGTTCATCCGATCGGCGAGAGAAGCCCGAAGTCCTGCGGATGGAGGGAGAAGGATGGAAGCACGCCTCCTCCATGCAGTACTGAGTGGGATTGTTCATCAAATTGTTTCTGTTGGCTGATGACGGCGTTTCCTTGTCAAAAGCTGACCTACCACAAATATTAGATGGGACAGATAAGAACACTCGCAGAGTTGCACTGCGCTCTACCACGGAAGTTTGCCTTCATCGGCCAGAAACCCATGATGCACACACAGAGCTCGTATGAAGTACGCGTATCGATAAGCAAATACTAAGCTCAACGCATCGTGCTTGACGACTTTTAGTCACAGGACCTCGAGAACATAGCGCTGAACAGCCTCAGATCCGGTTTTGGCACACTTTCAACGGCGCGTATGTCGATTGACCAATCATGGAGGAGTGGCTAGCAGCGGAAAACCGTAATGCTCAGCCACGAACGCGCAACGTCTTGGCTTCTCCGCCTCCATTTGCCTGCCACCGTGCCTGCCGTGGTGCGGCAAGCCATCCGTTTTGGCCCTGATCTTCATTAACCTCAAACCTGCCGCTTCAGGGCGTCATTGCACGAACGCACCTGTTTCCTTTCCTTTTCGACATTCGCTACTTTGCAAATTCATGGCGACAGCATTCCTTGGATTCACAACCCTCGTTTTGTGGCACTGGCACCCCTGACTTGCGCACTTCACGTAGAACGCCGCGCAATCGCGACACTTCGAAACACCGCAGGTCGGAACACAGCCTCGCGCCGTTGGCCACGCAGGAGACAAAGAAAACATTCGCATACTTCACGAAACATATTGCTGCTGTAACACATCTACTTCGCAAACATGCCATATCTATACGCGCGCCAGAACCCGCTCGATGATGCACGAAACACTCTTTCGTCATGGGATAATTGCATGGCCAAAAGCTACTGCAAGTTAGTGATTCGGAAATCCAGCTTACCAACGTATACTCATTCACAATAGGTGGCCAGTAATCGTCGCAATCATCGTCGGATCGCTCATTGTCTTCTCGGTTGTATTCTGTATCGCGCGCTGTATTTGCTGCGGTGCGGAATGCGCGATTTGCTGCTGCAAGTGCTGCACATGCTGTTGCGGCAGCAGTGGGGGATCAGGACACAAGCGCATGAAGAGTGAACCCACGCCCTCGTACCCACCTTACGCCGCTGCTGGCGCACCGAATCCGTATGCTCAAGCGCACGCTGCTGCTCCTCCGGCGCCTATCGACACGCGACCTCTAAATCAACAGTATCGCTCGCATGCCGCGCCAGCTTTTGCTCCCGCCCCTGGGCCTCCGCAATTCGCAACATTTGAAAGCCCGAGTAAACCCGTAAACGAGGATGCATTGCCTGCTATGCCGAGTTGGAGTGATGCGCGCGATACACACGTACAGGTGGAGGAGCCAGCAGTGGTTCCTCCAAGAAGAGGAGACATGGAGCTGGACCGATTGAATCACAATGGAAGTGCGACGAGCGGGTCTTTGACGGGCATGGCTGCCGTAGGAGCAAGGAGGAGCCCGGCGCCAGCAAGGTCTCCGATATCGCCTATCGGGAACGACTATGGCTACAACCAGGGCTTTGAAAACGAACCTCTCGTAGGTGCTGCCCCGCAGCGAAGCCCATATACGAGCCCGAGTCCACATGGACGGCCATATGCACAGCAGGATGATTATAGGAGGGGTTCGCCGGCTCAGAACCTATCGCCTGTATACGGTGCAGGAGACACATACGCTAGGAACGAACCCTACAGACACCATTCGCCGGCACAACCACAGTCATACAACCAATATGACGAGCGAGATCAGTACGATCACCACGACGCTTATAGCACAGCTCCACCAACGTACCGTTCGGCTTCGCCACCACAACATAACACATACAACGCCAGTCCGTATAACGACCACGCTCCCTCACCAGTTCATAACGACCTTCCATCATCATTAGCACCTGGCTACAACCAGAACTCGAACATTTCCGAGCCGTCAGAGGTGTCGGCAGCGCCAGTGAGCGCATATCCTGGTCAGCGGTCATACACTCCACAGACATCGTACCCGGGTCAAACTTCATATCAAGCTTTCAATCCGGGACAAACGAGTCAGCAATTCTCAGGTGTGCAGAGGAAGGGCGTGGAGGGATCATATAGGGAGATTTAGATGCTTGAGGTGGAATATGACTGGTGCATATTATATGTTTTCAAAGAGATTTCTTGCATAGCCGCGGCGTCATGGCGTCACTTTCTTAGCATGGGGCAGGTGCATTCGTTCAGTGTCTTGCCATGGCCACTTGCGAACGCGACTTCTTCGAGATCCCTCCTGGTTGCGTATGACGTGAGGATACGGGTGATTGGACTGGAAATGTATGAAGCAGGCGTTTTGAAAACCAACGCGGCGATATTTGCGACCGTTTACCTTGGTAATAGAATAACCCCTCGTCATGCATTTTAGGAATGTTGCCAGAATGTGCTGTGAAGTGGTTCGAGTTGCTGCCCCTCCTTGACTTGAAGATGGAGCTCTTGCACAAGCGAGGCACACAATCGGCACTTCCGGTGAGTTTCTCCGACCCGCTCGAACGCCCGCATTCACTTTCAACACCTCACCAACGACTACAGCCCACGGTCCGCTACTCAGGTGCGTATACGGAACCCTGCCGCTCTACTGTCCCGCCTCGTCGCCCTGGAATTTTGTGAGCCTCTAAACTGACGATTCTGCCATCACAGCTCATTCACCGAATCCCCTCCATCCTCACTACCGCAAATATGGATCAGGCCAAGTTGGCGCGCATGCAGGCGTCGGTGCGCATTGGTACGTTTTTCTGGAAAGACGAATATATGCGTCTTACACAGGCTCTACTGAGCGTCGGTAGATGATCAATTGGCTAACTCTCGCGTTTAGGGTAAGCACACACATCCCACACCACCCACGACCCCGCCATGAGCCCTTCGAAATTCAAAAGAAATGCCGGGCATACCATTCCGCGAACCCGATAAGCAGTAGAGGATGAAATAAGTGGGATAGCAGGCTGACTTGGCAACACAGAGGCAAAGGTACTCCGCGCAGGAAGGTCAAGAAGGTCCACAAGAGCTCCGGCACCGACGACAAGAAGCTTCAGACTGCGCTCAAGAAGCTCAACGTCCAGCCCATTCAGGCTATCGAGGAGGTCAACATGTTCAAGAGCGACGGCAACGTCATCCACTTCTCGGCACCAAAGGGTACGTCTTATGAGTTTGGAACGTTAGAGTAGCCCCAGGCTGTTGCTGAGTTCCAGGTCCTGCTTGGACTTGGAAGTTTCAGTTGCTCCCTCCCAGGCTTCCGTGACATCGTTTTATTATGTGATGCTAATCAATTGTGTAGTCCACGCTTCAGTACCGTCAAACACCTTCGCCATCTACGGCCATGGTGAGGACAAGGAGCTCACAGAGCTCGTTCCCGGCATCCTGAACCAACTCGGCCCTGACTCGCTCGCGTCGCTGCGCAAACTCGCCGAGAGCTACCAGAGCATGCAGAAAGAGAAGGGCGAGGACGGCGAGAAGAAGGACGACGAGGACGATGATGATGACATCCCAGACCTTGTCGCAGGAGACAACTTCGAGTCAAAGGCCGAGGTCGAGTAAGCAGTAACTCTCGAAGTAGTTGAGGGCACATCACGCGTAGCACCTCTGGCATATGTACAATGATTGGCGGTAGGCTGGTCGAACGTGGAGGATCTTGCGCTTTATGCATCGATGACTTTTCCACACGGCAGTCGTCATGGGCTTCACATGCAGGCACCAGACTGACATAAAGCCAAAAAGATATGGAATGAGAAATGTCCAAATATCCAAGCACACTCCCGACCCCTGAACTTGTGCAACCCGTAATGTTATTGTGTGTGCGCCAGATTTCGCCCGAGAGTGCTCAAAAAGACGGAAAGAATCCGCATGTTCCAAACAAGACATTCCAACCACGGCCTGTGAGTGGTATAACACGATGTCGCGCTCTTCAATGTCGCGATTGTCTCGTAAGCATTCAATTGTCAGCACCCCGGATCGGCTGGTGAGAGCTCCGATATTGAGCCAGGCCTGATTAGGCATAGATGGAGCGCCATAGCTCCCTCTCCGCAAGCCTCCAACCTTCATCGACAGGCACAACTGCTTGAAACATGCATAAGCAATGAATACACCCTGCAGACCAGTAAGCAAAGGGCCCGATAAGCGTTTGTATATATACAGCATGTAGGTCACCATGGCCGGTAGGTCCATCGTTTCATCTGCTTGTCCATCCCTCAATTGCAATCGTCCGACATTTTCGGTCCCCCACCGGAACTTTGACCGTGAAGTCGCGCCACAACTTATTGCAAGCGCGTCGCACACATATTCCTACTTGGGTCCTCGTTGCTTCTTCCTTACTTTCCTCTCTCAACATCGACTCGCCTTTACACGTTCAAAACAATTGCAATCATGAGCACGGAAACCATCCTCATCCTCGGCGGCTCCTTCGCAGGTCTCGGTGCAGCGCATTACTTACTCAAACACGTCGTTCCTACATTGCCGAAGAAGGAAGGCGTCACATACAATGTTACCCTCGTGAACCCTTCCAAGGACCTCTTCTGGCGCATCGCCGGCCCAAGAGCAAGTGTCTCCAAGGACATGATGCCAACTAAGAAGCTCTTTTATCCGATCGAACCAGCATTCACCTACGCATTCCCGAAATTCAAGTTCGTCCAGGGTACCGCGACGCACGTTGACCCTGCGGGGCAGACTGTATCGGTCACGACCGCAGAAGGCGAGCAGCAGTCGATTCCATACACATCTTTGGTCATTGCGACTGGTGTGACCACACCAAGCCCGCTCTTCACTCAGACGACCGGCGCCGCTGCACTCGAGAACGTATACGATGCCTTCCAGGCCGGCTTGAAAAATGCAAAGACTGTTGTTATTGGTGGCGGTGGACCAGTCGGTGTTGAAACCGCTGGAGAGGTTGCAGAGTACCTCAACGGCAAGCCTGGCTTCCTGCAATCTGCACCCAAGAACCCAAAGGCGAAGGTCACCCTCATCTCCGGTGACAAGAAGTTACTTCCGATCCTTCGCGAAGGAATCAGCCAGCAAGCGGAGCAGCTCCTCAAACGCGTCGGAGCCAATGTTGTTTACAACACAAAGGTTGTGTCCTCGGTCAAGGAGGGCGAGAAGACAAAGGTTGAGCTGTCGAACGGCGAGACGATCGAGGCAGACATCTACATCGATGCGACTGGCGTGCGACCGAATACTGGCTTCCTGCCAAAGGAGTGGCTCGACAACCGCAACAAGGTCGCCGTGAACGCTAAGACTCTACGTGTCGAGCACGAGGCAGCCGGACCGCGCGTCTATGCTGTGGGAGACGTGGCATCATACACTCGCGGAGGTGTAGTCGACATGGCAGATGCCATACCCGTGGCAATGACGAATCTCAAGATCGATTTGGTTGCGCATCTGACTGGTGCTCCGCCAACTGGCGATCGCCACTACACTGCAAACCTGAAGGAGTCCCAGGTTGTTCCTATCGGCACGCAAAAGGGCGTCGGCGCCTTCAATGGCAACAAGCTTCCGAGTCTGATGGTCTGGGGCATCAAGGGCAGAGATTACATGATTGGCATGTTGGCTGAGCCCACAGTCAGGGGCGATGGCTTCAAGAAGGACCCCAAGTGGACACCGGTGCAAACAGCGACGAGCAATGTTGGATTGAGCTCTGGTTAGAGAGCAGCTCGGTACTTCCTAAGGCTCGAAAGGGTTCGCCATTGGCGCTGTTTTGCTTTTCTTTCGCGTTAATACCCCGGAGTGGTCAAATAGTCTTTATTAATGTCATGTTCCACAACTTGTTAGAAATCGTAGCGCAATCTGTGATGGTTCTTTATAAAACATCCAGGTGGAAGGGCCCGAGACCATCGTTGGTGAGCCCATAGAGGAGCCCCACCCTACTTAAGCTTAAAGTTAGCGCGTCATAGTCGCAAAGCTCAAGCTCCAAAAAATTCCACCACCAAACATCCAATCCTCCACATTGACAGTCACACACACATCTCCCGTTTCCCTCCACTCGCATAGCCCGCCATGGCTACCGTACCTCCAGAACAACAGCAACAACCTCCCTCTCTCACCTTCCCCCGCCCCATCTTCGCCGCCGTATCTCCCCACCCCTTCCTCCAAGCTCACCTTTCCGCCAACAAAAAGGTCGCAATCCGCGCCAATGGACGCACCGAACACATGTTCCGCAAACCAGGCATCAACACTGGTAGCCTGACACACGCCAACGGCAGCGCAGTCGTGCGCCTCGGCAACACCAGCGTCGTATGCGGCGTGCGTGCTGAAATTCTGCGCGAAGAAGACATACCCGGGACGAACGAATTCCATGTCCCTGCGAGCTTGGACAACGATACAGAAGAGGCCGACGGAGAAGAAGAGGACGATGACAGCGAGGAAATCGATACATCAAGACTCGTTGTTCCGAATGTCGAATTATCAACCGGAAGTACACCATCACATATCCCCGGCAACGCACCCTCAAGCACACAACAATCACTCATAACGCGTTTACGCTCGTTAATCCTATCCACCCGCCTCCTACGCGCCTCGGATCTGCGCATCCTGTATAAACCCTCGCTGAACGCTCTCTACGCCGACGCCGACGATGAAGCGCAAATCGTAGTCAAAGCGTATTGGGTCTTGTACATTGATATATTCTTCATAAGCATTGACGGCTCGGCGTTTGATGCCGCGTGGATGAGCCTGCTTGCTGCGCTGCGCGACACAAAACTCCCGCGCGCGTGGTGGGATGAGGAGTTTGAGGGGATATTGTGTTCTGATGCACCTGAGGAGGCGAAACGGTTAAGGCTTCGTGGATTTCCTGTTGCGGCGACGTTTGCGGTGCTAGAAGGCGGTAACGAAGTTGGTGCGGAGGGGGAGGAAGAGAAGGGCGAGTGGATACTTAGCGATCCGGATGCGTTTGAAGAGAGTGTGTGTAGGGAGAGTGTGACTGTGGTTGTGGATGGGGAGTGGGAGAAGGGCGGGAAGGGTGCTATGGTGAGAAGGATTGAGAAGAGTGGGGGAGGAGTTGTGGGGAGAGGAGCGGAGGGAATGAGGACGGTTATTCGGAGGGCGGTGGTGAGGTGGAAGGATGTGAAGAGCGTGGTGGAAGGGGAATGAAAAGGCGCATTGGATGTTCGAATGGCTGAGACGCAGGAAGAAATGATATGATACCCAAATGCAGAGTCGAAGTTAGTAAATCACCATCACGACTTCAATACTCCAGCAACACAAATAGCACGGATATGAAGATGGTAGTAACATTCGTACAAAAAATCGATACAAAACACCAAGCCAGCCCATGCGCTTTCGCAATCCGCGCACAACGCCGTGTCCTGCCTATATACGCCTGAAGATGCTGCTAGTATGCTCGGTCACAAAGATATGTGCCAAAGAAGAACACCAATGCTGGAATAACATGGATGATAAACAAAGGGAAGAAATGGTAGACAAGGACGCAAGATGTCGCTGCGCAACGCAACGCTCGCTGGTCATCGTATTGCTCACTTTTCTTCGTCTCGACTCCGAACACCACTTATTCGTGTATCCAACATCTCGTCTGCTTCATTGATGCATCATCCAACGTCGGTCGTCGCACATGCATGCATATCGCTCGACACTGCGCAAAAGCACATGTCGTTTTTCGTAGTCGTGATGCTCGTTATCAACGAGCTTGGTGTGTCTCATGACACCACCTTGCGGCTGCGAATGAGAAATGGACTCGGCATCTCGGGACATTCATCTGGGTCCCAGCGTGCGGGCGAAAGTGGACGCGAGCTCTTCGACTTGACGGGTGACTTCCTGCCTCCAAAGCCAAAGCCCTTCTTTCCTTCGTCCTCGCTCATAGCCTGGACGGGAATGCCACGGGCTTGTTGGAGCTCGACTAGGGTCCGGCCTTGGACGCCGCCGTTGTTGCGCATCGCTTGGATGCGGATAGCCTCGTTGCCGCGCTTGGTCGGGAGACCGCCTACAGGGGCGGACTTTGATGGCAAGCCTGTCTTGCGTGGTGATGTGGAGAGCGTCTCGGCTGAGCGTGATTTTGGTCGAGTTGGCGATGTCGCTACGATGGGCACAGCGGACGCTGGTCTTGACTTGATGCCACTTGGTGCGAGTACCGGTGCGCTACCAAGCCGTTGTGTTGGCTTGACGAGCGGCTTCTGTGCGTTTGCTAGGACCTTGAACGGGTCATCCATTGCTCGACCACCAGATGCGCTACGAGCCCGAGTTGGCGACGGAAGGACAGGAAGGTCATCGTCGTCATCGAAGTCGCCGTTCCATTCTGCCTCCGTTGGTGATGGAGGAATATCTGCTTCCCACTTCTTTGCGTTTTCCTTCGCAGCGGCGAAGATATTCTGTCGTGGTTGAGGGTTGCGACGGGGTGATAACGAAAGGCCAGCAAGAGAAGCAGGCGCTGGAGAGGGGTCTGCCATCTGGATATCCATTGGCGATGCTGGTACTGCTGCCGCCGATGGCTTTGCAAACATGGTCTGCGCTCGAGCCAGGGAAGCACGAGGGCGGCGTGCTGGTTTCGCTGCCTTGGCCGGTTTAAGGTCCTTTATTGTTTCGTCCGTTGAGTC
Organism: Paraphoma sp. B47-9; assembly: GCA_001748405.1. Classification (NCBI taxonomy): domain Eukaryota; kingdom Fungi; phylum Ascomycota; class Dothideomycetes; order Pleosporales; family Phaeosphaeriaceae; genus Paraphoma; species Paraphoma sp. B47-9. The sequence goes on from BCLK01000159.1 coordinate 136,820, forward strand.
CTCTAATGAGAGGGAGGAGATGTCTGTGCCGCTGCCAACGTCTAATGTGCTCGTCGAGCCGTTGGCAATGAGTGGCTCTGTCTCAAGGGGAAACAAGACAGCGTTTTCAGTGGCTGGCATAAGCGGTGTGTTTGAGCGAGGCGCCAGCTTTGGCGATGTCGACAGTCGGTTGGGGAACTTCTTGAGGGCTGCTTCTACCCGCTTGTTGACCTCTTCCTCGAACTTCGCTTGGAGCAGAGCCAGTTCCCGCTGCACACGCGTCTCAGTCTGCAGCTTGACCTGTCGCTCAATCTCGAGCTGCGCCTTCACCTCCCATTCTCGTCGTAGCTGGTCATCCAGCTCTTTGCGTATCCTCACAATGGCGTCAGCAGCCTCCTTCTCTCGCTGCGCAGCCAGTTGTCTCTGCTCTTTGAGAGCTTGCCCGAGCTTTACGACTTCTTGTTCCTTGCGCATGAGCTTGACAATGGGCAGATTTAGCAAAGCTGCCGTATCTGGGCGGTGGTCGGGAATCGTCTGCAAGCAGCTTGCAATGACTTTGCGCAGCTCTGCCGAATAGCATGCCGGTATATCGGGGTATCGGCCAGACTTGATCTTCTGGATCAGGTCGAAGTGTGTCTTTGCGTTGAATGGAGGCGCTTTCGCGCACATCTCGTATATGATGCAGCCCAATGCCCAGATATCTGAGTGTGGCCCGTACTGCTCGGCCTTGCAGATCTCTGGAGACATGTAGAATGGTGTGCCCACGTAGGTCGACGCGAAATCATGGCTCTGGAGGATCTTGGACAGGCCGAAGTCGCCGAGCTTGACGCTGTTGTCGTCGCCGAGGAAGACTGTGATGTCAGTATACGAGGACGCAAGTACAACAAGACTTTGCTTACTGTTCTCAGGCTTGAGATCCCGGTGCAGGATCATGGGTTTCTTGGGATCGCGCAATGGCCTCGCATTCGCACCTAGTCCCATAACATTGCGTCCAGCCGCTGGTGGGTCCTCGCCGAAGTGACAACGGTACAGCGCGCTGACAATCTGACTGAAGATGCTCCACACGAACTCCTCTTCGCAGACCTGGTTCTTGTTCTTGAGGTCACGGATGACGCGCCCGAGGTCGCCATTGCCGCAGTACTCCATGTACAGATGCAGGTCCTGTGACGCTTTGATGTGGTCGCGCTCGAAGTAGGCGACAATGTTTGGATGTCGCAGTTCCTTCAATATGGACAATTCGGCCTGTAATTGTTCGCGCTCCTTCTGCGACATCTTCTGGTAGCTGATTTCCTTCCGGCACAGAATCTATGTGATGGTCAGCAACCACAACGAGCAACAAGACAATATTCTTACATAGCCGTCCGACTTGCGCTTGACCTTGCGGATGATGCCAAAGGAGCCATGGCCTAGGCGCATTAGTACAACCAATGTTTAGCATGTGCAGTGTTCGGCAGCGCACCAATCTTCTCGAGCACATCGTACTTGTCGTCTTCGGGCATGATTAGATTATGGCTATTGTGCAGTATACATGCAACGAAGGTATGCTCTGGGTGGGATGCTTATGTTAGTGGGTGATGCGAGGGTATGCAATGCTTGGGTTGGCGGGATGAAATGGTGGCTCGCGTGTGTTTGGGCCTTGTTTTCGGCGTCGCGTTGAACCGGCAACGACGGCGCGAGGCTGCACCACGCCAGGGTCTGCGCTACTCGACTGCTAAACTCCGATCTCCGCCGCCACCGTCATAATGTAGAAATCGCAGCAGATGCTAGTTCTTGTCACGTTCTCTCGCCACGATGGAGGTCAAGAAAAAGTACGAGATTGAAGCTGCTCTTGCGAATGAGGCGCAGGCCATATCGTCAGGGCAGCTGAAGGAAGAGAACCCGCTGGACCTCTCAGAGGATTTTAGAGCCTTTTGTGAAGCCTGTCGGCGGGGAGACTTGAAGGTGTGCCAGGAGAAGATTTCGGAGGGCGTAAACATCAACGCGAGAGACAAATTTGATTATACACCTCTTATTCTAGTAGGTCTTCTTCCACCCACATCAGTGTTCGCGGTGCTGACCGCTGTGCATGAAGGCTAGTCTATGCGGGCACTACGAAGTCATCCGGCTGCTCCTCGAGAATGGCGCACTGTGCGAGCGTGACACCTTCCAGGGCGAGCGATGCCTCTACAATGCACTCAACGACCGCATACGGAATCTTCTGCTCTCTTACGACTATGCGAAATCAACGAACCCTCTGCAGCCGCTGGCCGCCCACATCACGTCGCTCCTCACCCGCCCCACACCGAAGACGGCTGATATAACCATCACCGCATACAGTCAGAACTTTGAACTGCACAAGTTCATCCTCGCCGCGCGATCACCATACTTTGCGAAGAAGCTGGCATCTGCGCCCTCGACAGCGAGCTGGAAATTGCCGAGCAACATACCAGCAGAATCATTGGGAGTCGCGCTGCAATATCTTTACTTTCAAGAAGTTTCAATACGTAGAGCGCTGTTTGGTCTCAGTGATGAGCAGGAGTTGGTGGTTTTGAACGGCATAGACAAGATTGGGAAGCAATTAGAGATAGAACGGCTTTTCGAAGACATCACAGAAGTGTCGGATCGACGATTACTCAGGCAGCGACGCAGCGAAGAGCTAGAGCGAGGCAGAGATCAACTTGACAGCTGGTTTAAGAACAATGTGCTGAGGTACAAGACGGTCGTAGACACAGACAAGGTCGACAACATAAAATGGGACCGAGACAATTCGATATTTGCCGACATTCTGCTGCGCGCGGACGACGATGATGAGCTTGATGCAGACGGCTCCGATCAGACGGAACGATCACCTGGCCCCTCTGGATCATCGACACCGTTGGTGCGAAACACAGCAGGCGCGCTGCTCGGAATACCTGTCGGGCCTGTGCGATCACGGTCACCATCACGGCAAAGAAAGCCGAAGCGATCGACTGTGTATCCAGCACATCGCGCAATGCTGCTCCGCTCCGAGTACTTCCTGACCATGTTCAGTTCGCAGTTCAAGGAGGCTCAGGACACCCAACATCTGCAGATAGTCACCATCGACTGCTCACCAGTGGTATTGGAGACGATCTTGACCTTCATGTACACAGAACGGGCAGATTTTGGATTGGAAACTGCCATCGACGTCCTTTTCGCGGCAGACCAGCTCTTCATCGAAAAACTCAAGCAACGTGCTGCGATCACTATCTCAGCGCTTGGTAATGGCTCAACCTCGGCAGTGGAATCCGACAACCCGCGTGGAGCGACGGATGCAGACGAGGCAGTTGACATCTACGAAGTCATTCGAGCCGGTTGGGATACACGCGTGCAACGCTTGGAAGAGTTTGCAGCGCGGTATATCGCCTACCGACTAGAAAACTACATCGATCAACCAGAATTCGCGGAGCTGGTACAAGAATCTGCCAACCGTGTGAAGGCACGTCAAGAAACCGATACAGTAGAACTGGTAGACGACATCAGATTTTACTTGAGTGAGCGATTCAGACTCCGCTTTGAAGACAGTGGTTTAGACGAGATGATGGACGAGGATGCAGCACTCAAAGCCAGCCAAGGCGACCTCGTTGATGCCATAGGAGATTTTGCGCTGGAAGACAAGATCCACACACAACAAGAGGTCGTGCAAGCGGCAGTAGAGCAACAGATGGCTACAGGCGTCATACGAAATCTAGACGGTGAAGAAGTTGGAGACGAGTTTGCGCAGGATGCGATGAATTATCAGATCTTGCTGGGCAAGATTGATACGCTTTTGGAGAAGTTGAATCTGGATGCTTGAGTAGACCAAATGTAGACACTGCATACTTGGGAGGCGCATATTCGGGACCCTTTCATGCAGTGAATGCACGCCTCCTTGACAAGCTTCAGTGGGTCCCGATGGCATTGCTTGGCTACGTCTGAACCAGAATATGCACACTATATGCACATACTACCGAACTTCAAAACCCAACAATCTGCTTCGGCCACTATATCGAGAGATCTGCTTGCTGTTCTGTATGATGTTCTGTATGATGTTCTGTATGATGCAACAGGTGACATCATGTCTCCGGGCAGGCGGGGTAGCTTCGGACAACGATTCGGCAGCTTCCTTCAAATGGTGCCCCACCATTCCCGACCGATGAGCAGCTTGACAAATCCTGGATGATCGCATAATGCACCCTGTTGCCCGCCACACCTCAATTCTTCGGATCTCACTTGCACGACCATCGAGGTTATTTGTACCACAAGTACGACTTATTTCATCAATACCACGAGCCCCAATCGCACGAGGCGCAAAACCACTTACATTCAGATCCACCAAGATAGCAAGTATGTCCACAGAATCTACACAATCGCAGGCATGCTGCAACACCCCTGCAGTTGTCAGCAAGGGCTACCAACCCAAGGGCGACTACATTGAAGTCGATGGCCTGAAAACATGTATATCCTACACTTTTTTCCTTTGTCATGACTACCTTCTAACAGCAACCAGATGCCACCGGCTCCAAAGACGCCAAACTCGGCATCCTCGTTGTCTACGACATCTTCGGCTTCTTCAACCAGACCCTCCAAGGCGCCGATATCCTCGCCTACACCGACAAGGATAGACAGTACCAAGTCTTCATGCCTGACTTCTTCGAGGGCAGCCCGGCGGATATTTCGTGGTATCCTCCGGACAACAAGGAGAAGGAGAAGAAGCTGGGCGAGTTCTTCCAGTCCAAGGCTGCACCGCCCAAGACGCTGCCGAGAATCCCGAAGATCGTGAAGGAGCTGGGTCAGAGTCGCGGGATTGAGAAGTGGGCAATCATTGGGTACTGCTGGGGCGGAAAGGTAAGTCTTCAAGAGCTTAGTCGAAAGTAAAGGATTCTGACATGACTAGATCGTCAACCTCTCCTCCCTAGAAGGCACACCCTTCAAAGCTGCAGCCGCATGCCACCCCGCCATGGTCGCAGGCGACGATGCGCCCGGCGTCACGATCCCATACATCATGCTCCCATCCAAGGACGAGCCCAAGGATGACGTGGAGAAGTGGCAGAAGGGCATCAAGACGCCGAATGTGGTTGAGTGGTTCAACGACCAGGTTCACGGATGGATGGCCGCAAGGGGTGATTTGGACGACGAGAAGGTGAAGAAGGAGTATGAGCGGGGGTATAAGCTGGTCTTGGACTTTTTTCATAAGCATTTGTGAGTGTTTTTCGGTGGTGTTTGGGTGAGGTGGTTGCTGAAGATGTGCTAGGGATTCGGGGTCGAAGCTCTGAACAATGTGCACTTCCCACTTAGTCGAGAATATGTAGGCCCGTTGCCAGATATGATATCTCAGGGCAACACATACGGAAAGTAACGGATAGCTCGTGCACCAGATATTCACTGCACACCCACTTCTCCCCTTGATGCTGACTTAGTGGTGCTAGATATTAAGAAGCGTTCCTCTCCAGTTGAGGTAGTGACTCAGGTAGCACCAGATATCGTCATAACTCGTACCCGTCCTCGCTCATTTGATTTTGGTCGTCAGCTCTACTATTACTACATCTTGGAGGTCTACCCATCTTCAGAGAAAGCTGTACATCTTCGCAACTTCCCGAACAAGATTAGTCCATTCCTTTGTTCACAGAATTTCCTGGTCGAGCTTCTAGCTTTACATTTGAGCCCTGACATAGCGCACCTTCATCGCCGTAATTTTTGCCATTACTATCTAGGCCATTGCGCCACTAATCACCGAGACCATGCGTTCATGTTCACCTTCACCCATCATCTCGAATCGCATCTAGCGTTTGAAGCATAGTAATCAAAGTCGGCTGCTGCCGATGCAGTTGTAGCACATCCTTGCGCTTTTGGCCGGATCATTGGCCTACAGCCCCCACAGCACGCTATGTGGCTGATTCTATTTCATGGAGAACATGAGTTCTGTATTTGGCTGCCGTACACCATACAACTCAGCGCTAAGCCCCCTTTGTTTCGTTTGACGCCCCGATACAGCTTGCGGCTCAATTCGAAATCAGATTTGAGCGTTTCAGCCTCGCGTAACCGCCACGATGCGCGCTAAGGAGGCTGCGAAGGGTGCGTCAGATGCAAGAATTTGACACTCCTTACGACCATTAAATTGTAAGCGTTCGGCTTGTGGTTGCCATGAAGGTTGGGACCTGTAACACCTTTTTCTGTTCTTTCTCCCCTCGTCTCTGATCACAGCTCTACACAGGCTTTACTTTTGGTCAATTACTTCTTCATCCTTGCAATGCACATTTGCTCATGCCTAAGATTCAAAAACAACCGGCCTCCACAGGCTCAGCAGTACGTGCTTCAGCTTCGGGATATGGTGGCTTATCATCAACTTGGTCTACCAAAGATGACGAGACATTGATACGCGCTCGAGAGCAAGGCCTGAATTGGGCCCAAATTGCTCCCAAGCACTTCCCTGTCAAATCCGCAAATGCCTGCCGCAAACGACATGAGCGCTTGATGGAACGTCAGAATGCCGAGAGTTGGGATGGAGTTAAGCTGGATACCCTTTCCCAGGCATACATGGATGTGCGAAGAGAGATGTGGAGCATTCTTGCGGCGAGAATCGGGGAAAAATGGGCTTTAGTCGAGCAAAAGGTTAGTGAAATTCTGTGCGTTACCCGAGAGAACAAAGACGGGCGAGTGCTGATGCTGAATGTAGTGCATGGAGAGTGGGATCAAAAATATTACACAGGCTGCAAGATCTCGAATGAAGAAAGCTGGAGCCGGTAGTTCACCCAA
>BCLK01000161.1:0-52321 GCA_001748405.1 Paraphoma sp. B47-9
ACTGTATCGCGTCGGCCTTGGATATAGAAATTCCTTGCGTCGCAAGTCCATCAATGATTGTTGACAAAAGCACACTGGATTACATCATGAAAACTACTCAAACGACAGTTGAAGCCGAGAGTGCTTATCCACCCATCAATTTGGATCTTCGAACACGTCGCATCGCCCTTTATGGACTCGGTTTCACATGCATCTTCTCAATCTTCACTTTACTCACTGGTATCGCGCTCCTCATCAAAGACGGTTCTGATCTAGCCTACCTCGCAACCTCCTCAGCCGCAACCCGCGAGCTCTTCCCTATCTTCATGAGTTTTATTGCAACAATCTGCAACGAGTGTATTGGCTTCATCCACACTTCTTCGCTGCGTTGGGCACTGCTGCGGGAAGAACGCCTTGAATACAACTCCTACCTTCGCCTCTTCACAGGAACACGCAAGTTTGGTCCAAATCACTGGATCGTCAATTTTGGGGTCGCGATCGCTGTCATCATTACGTATATGTCGACTTCGTCAATCTTTCTCCCTGACTACTACACTGAAAGTCCAAACGAGTATGTCGGCACTGGGATCAGGATCAACGGTGTTGCTCTGATTACCATTGGACTTGGACTTGGTAGTCAAGCACTCGTGGGAATCTGGACGATGAAACGGCACGATAAGGACATTTTGAGCTGGAGCTCGAATCCATTGAATACCGCACTAGTTTGTTTGACAAATGGTCTTATACATTATGTTCCCGACCGCTGTCTCCGTGGCTTGGAAAGTCCACTCAACGATAACACTCCCGTACAACCAACGAAGAAGCAAGTTATTGCAGGAGCCAAGGTGCAATCATTCAGCATCTCCTTTGGGACCATGCTCATCGTCGGGGTTGTCTATTTAGCCCTAGGCGCCAAACTCCTCGGGAATGATTCCAGTGATGGGTTCTTCGACTCTCCAGCCGGACTGGGAGTCGATGCATCGGGCACTGGTTCAACATCTCCCCCGAACGGAGCAACCATCTTAAAGTATATGCTCATCGTCGCTTGTTGCCAAACCCCTCTCACCATCTCCCTTCACTGCGCTGAAATAATGGTAAACCTAAAACGCGACGAAGGCACCTGGCGCGCAGCAACTTCAAAATCAGGCACCAGCTACAAATCCAGCGCTATCTCGGCTGCACTGAAAAGTCCATTGACAATTTACTTGTTCCTCTTCAAGGCTATTCTGCACTGGTTGTTTGGTCAAGCTGTGCAAGTGCAATATCTCAACGGCTTGGGTATTTCGGGTGTCGAGATTTTGGTGTTGGCGATCGCGTATCTACTGCTTTTCTTTCCGTTCATATTTGCGGCGAGATGGCATCCGAGAGGAGCGCAGCCGGCGACTTATGGAAATCTGCAGACTATTGCGAACTTAGTGGATGAGTGGGGTGAGGTCATTTGGTGGGGTGATAAGGGAGAGAGGGTTGGTGGAGTTCGACATGCTGGGCCTTCGACGTTCGGGAAGTTACCGGCCTTGAAAATGGACGGGATGTACCAAGGTATCGTGGCTTAGATTTAAGCCACGAAATACGTGAATTGGGGCGGCAAATCGGCTATGCTAGTGCTCATAACACTAGGCAGATACTATCCCTTGCGACAGCTTGATTGGGCAACACCTGCGGTAGAATGATAATCTTCTAGCTCAAAGTTTGGAGATGAGAAATGGCAGAAGCTGTGGGCGTGTTTACTCTAGGTCGCAAAACACATAAAGTTGATAATTCATTGGCTGGCCTGTAGTTGTGCTCCAATTGCTGTCTGCGCCTGTACTTGACAGTTAGGAGTTGATAGGTACTTGTGGTGGTGTCTGGACATTCTTCTAAAGTTACACTGTAAGTAGTTCATCAAGAGCTAAAACAGAGCAAGTTAGATGCATTTACCTCATCTCCAAACAAATTGTTATGATCTACGTGACTTCTAATAAAGAAGGTTTATGCAAGGTAGAAGTAGTTATAACTAGCTAATACATTATTATCATAGCAATACTAAGCTTTTACGTTTACTAATAATACAAAGACTACACTAATCAAGCTAAGCGTATAGTTACGGACTCAAGATTGGTAAATGGTAGAATAAATTACGATCATGTCTAATTCGTTGAGAAAGTGGCATAGCCAATTATTAGACTATCAAGTTATACGCAACCGCTAACGCAGCTGCAGTAATTGACTTAACAAATTGCTACTAGCGAGGAGAGAGTGCAAGCTACCCCTTCTCGATGTAAGTCAGAGCTCGTTTTCTTGCGCACCTGAGTCTCGTTGCTTGATCTAGGGAAAGCGACATCGAAAACAATAACACTTTGGTAGCCGGGTGCTTGAGTTCGGTACGCACATAACACGATTTTAGTATCTGGCTTCCGCCGGTGCTGGAGGAACATGTATATTATGATGGCAGGAACCTTCGATTAGTTTCTCAATTATGCTACGAGGGAGAAGATTGAGGTTTGTGCGTCATTGGTGAGATAGAAAGTATTGCGTATCTCGGGGAGCGTGCAGCTACGGTGGAGACGGAAGGGAACACTTGCTGTTTGCAAACACTACCCACATATCCTCGTAACTCCCAGGAGAAATGGAATTGTGCGAGAGCTCTTGCCCCGTCCAATCCTTCTCGAACAAGCAATACCAATATCACGTGGCATGATCGTCCTAGCTTAGACAACTAGTACGTATTGAACCGAAGTACTCCCTGTTCACGAACCCAAGAATCTGGTTCAATCGGCGAGGTCCCAAGTAATGCGGCGATGACTCCTAACGCCCACGTTGGCGACTAGCTGTTTGAAACGGTGGGCTTGCGGCACGGCGTGCGGACCGCCTTAATCCGAGCCGTCCGCTGCGGCACGCTGTAACGAAAACGGCTTACTGCTGCGTAGAGATATATGTGAGGGCGTGGGAAAAACCGTACGATTCTTGCGTGCGGATGCATTGTTAGGTGGAGCAACTTACGTCGGCGACTTGAAATGCCTGTGCGTTGAGGGTAAGTGTTCTGTGCAAGGGTACCCGGATGTTGGTAGGGCCGGGCGGATTCACTTGGCTGAGGAGTATTTGCAATGAGGTGGGATTATTGAAATCGATATTGGCAAAAGGCGCTAGCTGTCAAATCATGGTGTTTCCTTGGAGTGGAGTATGTTCCTATGTCTTGCGACGGCTTGACTTTGCGCGAAGTCGTGAAACAGCACAGCATATGGTACGGTATTTGGAAATCATAACGATACGGCCTTCTATTTTTGATGGATTACTGCAGATGTAGCTCAAACATTCCGGATGCGGAGACCAAAGATCATTGTTGAGCCTTAGCTTGGTACTCGGGCTGCACCAACACGACCTCATCCGTCTCACTAGGTACTACATCGGCCAGTTCATTTGGTGCCTCGTCCACAAGATCGAAGTCAAGTTCAGGATACTTCGTAAAATTTCCCGGTTATTTCGCTATCAGATTAATAGTGTGAAGGAGAAGAGGCCGTGAATTACTGACTATGACGTTGATGGAGCCGTCCCCTGCAGGGCCAAGCGCTATCTCAAGGTGGATGAAGCCGCTGAATCCTTTCAAAAGTGAAAAGAAGCATGAATAGCCATTGCCGGCGATGTACGCCCCCTTACCCCAGGTCAACTTGCCTTTCTAGGCAAGATGTGCTTCGAAATCAGTTGGACTGTAGATAACTGACCTCGCCGACGATGAGGCCAACGTCCACTTACATGCAGAGTTGGACCCAAGTGAAGGGGTCTTTGATACGCACTACGTGGCTGCATGCATAAGGTTCCAGCGGAGTTCTGGGGCTCCTCCTTGTCAAATTGCCAAAATCGGCAGGATAGGGATCAAGTCGTCGATTCCTGACCTCGCCGACGATGCAAGCATGCACTACTAACATGTATACTTAGAGCGAGACGTGTCATCCCGGTGCCAATAGAGTTCACGTATAGGTATCGATGCGGCGAGGTCCTCGAGTTCTCCAAAGTCAACATACCTAGAAGGGCAAGAAGTGCTGCCAATCTCAGTGAGACGTCGATTACTGACCTCGCCGACAAAGGGATCATGTCTCACTAACATGTACATCCCAAGTAAGCTGCACCAACTTACCGTGGACTTGCTGAAGTGGCTTCATTTAGCGAGAGACTACCGGCGGAGAACTTAGAAGCCCCTTGTCAACTTGCCTGTATAGGCAACATGAATTGCATATTCTGTGGGGGCCATCGATTCCTGACGTCGCCGACTGTGGAGTCGTGTCATACCAACATACTTGCCTGTAGATGCGGGCATGTGGCGGACGCTGTCCCGCGTTGGCTGGCTCGCACCTTGTGGTTCTGTGAAAATAGAAGCTAGCGTTGCCGTTGCACTTACGTTGATGTTGTGATTTATCGATGAAAGAGGTATACCTGCTGAGGTGGTAATCCAGTACTTTGGCGGCGTTGTTGATTGGGGAGGCATGTTCGTGTTGACAAATCTAGATCTCTGTACGCCACAGTGGGCAATGGTGCAGCCGCGCCACATGGGAAGCCTTACATGCTTCATGCAGCAGGATCGATACTTCGGCGACGTTCAGATATGGGTCCTCAAACTACCTAACGAAGAAGGATTCAGGGGTGTGTCTTAACAGCCGTCGAATGCTGCCCTCGCCGACTACTAAGTTGAGTCTCACCTTCAACCATACAATCCTTGTTGCTGGCTGCATGATATCCTTCCACCACCTCAGTAAGTATATGGCCATGTCAGCGAGATACCGAGATATGCGTTGAGTATTTCCCAATGAGGAAAGAATGTAGTCTGAAAGTTGGGGGCCATCGAATACTGCGTTCGCCGACTGTGAAGTTGTGTCTCACCCTCACGCACCCTAAGGCCTACCCGCGTCATCCTTGCGTTACACTAAGGATTTGAGATGTTTACCGCCGAACATCTGCGCACACATAGAAACGAAGTACTCCGCACCGTCATTGTGAGAGAAAAGCAATGCGCGCCAACGGGCTGAGATTTGAGAAGCCTCCCGAGTATGCCGTGTAACAGTTCAGGCCACACGATGCCACGCGGGTTGTGGACAACGCCCTATGACACGTTCCACAAGAGTTCTTTTCTCCGACTTGACAGGTGGCTAGCGCGCGAGGAGGTTTATGCACGAGGAGTGAATCACGTGTTCGCAAAGTCTGCCCACATCGGGGCCAATCCTATGCTTTCCATCGATGCAAGAACATGAGGACTGACCTTGCCTCCAGCATAATCCCGCCGGGCATCGTGAGCGCTAGCATGAAGTCCCTACTCGGCTTTCGAGCGTTGACCACAGATCCTGTGGGCACTTCGGCGACGTTTGACGTACCACATTCGAAATTCCATGCAGTCCCGTTGCAGCGTAGAAGGATTTCGAATAATGTCCGGCCGTCTCTTGGCGTGCGCGGTCGCTGCTTGATGCTGTTGGCTTACAATCGGCGGCGAGGTTGGTCGGCGAGCTGAAATCTGTCAGGATTATGCGCTGAACCCACAAAGCTCAGCAGCGCGTCTGTAAGATATCATGGGCGCCATAATATTCTTTTGGTTTGTTGATCCATATGTGGAAATTCGTTGCTGATGCCAAACATAGATGTTCCTCCGCCTCTTTAGAAGGCGCTCGGGTGATGTTTCCTTCTAGAATGCCCAGAATGCACGCGAAATCCAGGGCACCCCTTAGGCGCTTCTTTCCACGGCATCTGCCATGCCATGCCCGCTCCAACACCATGCTGTCGGAGTGCATGCTGCTATCCGGAGGGATGCCGCAGCTCCCGCACCAAGTCGCCGACACTGCGGTAATCGGCGAGCTCACCTCCATCGCATTTCCGAGCCACGCAGAAACCGTACGAGAATCGCCAATCTGAAACCGCCGCATCCTCTACGCCATTTCCACCTTTGCCCGTCATACCGACAGCCTCGCCTTTACCACCCCGCGTAAACATCCCTCTGAAGTCGTTGCGTCGCCGAAAGGACCCACCTGGACCGGCCGCCACCACGCGCGGGCCACGTTCACGAGATGCGCTAGGCGATATTAGTGTGAGTGCATATCCCTAAGCGGCGACGCCACCATTGCCTTCACGCGGTGTTTTCACGGCTAAACCTGCGTTTTAGCAATCTGGTCGCCGACGTGAGAGGAGTTGCATTATTGCGATTGGGTAGAGCGGGCTTTAGCGATGTTGATCTGGCGCAATTTGTCGGAGACGGACTGGAGACTAGGGGTCTGGACATATTGGGACGGATGGCGGTTTAGATATGCCCTGCTACGCTATCGCGATGACTGAGACTTTTGGCTTCATTCTTGCGAAGTCTGGTGTTGCGACGAGACGTGATGCATACATGGTAATGGGAGGACTTTGAACAGTAAGAGGAGGTCCATTCGATCACAACAACAACAGCGAAATGTTTACCCCTGTCGAAACGAGCATCGGCGCAGTCCTATTACACCAAGCAACGAGCAATCTACTGTATCAAAATGGGGACATTCTGGGTGCCTCAGGTTTCCTACGGCGGCTTTTCACTGCGCCTACGAAAGAAAGGATAGTCTTTTTTGCGGGCATGGCTGCCAGTTATCTGCCCTTGAACGCTCTCGCACCGCAATTGCTCACGAGCTATCCCGCTGTACCAACGACAATACAAGCTGCGTTGGCGACAATAGGGGTTGGTGCACTGGTCGGGGTGGGCACTAAGGTAACTTGAACGTGGGAAAATACTCATATGAGGCCTGACGAAAGACAGATGTCAAACGGCTGCACGTCAGGACACATGCTTTGCGGGCTGGCGCGGAAAAGTGGTCGCTCGGCCACTGCGGTCGCAACCTTCTTCCCAGTAGCAATCCTCACCCACCACCTCGTACATCCGACCCTATACACCGAAGCATGTCCAGGCGATACCCCATGCTACACACCCATCTACCCATCCGCAACGACGACAGCGTCGCTCATCCTTCTCGCTACACTCAGCATAGTCGCTGCCCGAACAATTCCCAAATTGGTTGAAGAAGCCACCGCACCTCAATCGACTGATGAGAAGCAAGTCGACCATTCTCGTTCATACGCACGTCAAGCTTCACAATTCTTCTCTGGCCTTCTCTTCGCTCTGGGCCTTCACATCTCGCAGATGTCACACCCAGCGAAAGTAGCTTCGTTTCTATCCTTTCCGAACCTGCAGCAATGGGACCCGTCTCTTGCACTAGTCATGCTATTCGGAGTCCTTCCCAACCTAATCGAAATCCAGAGAAAGGGCTTCGGAGACTCTCCATCGTTTGCCGCGAAGTTCTCCTTGCCGACCAAGACCATCAAGGATGTTGATACCAAGTTCATCGCAGGTGCAGCTGCCTTTGGTGTGGGTTGGGGCTTGACTGGTACATGTCCAGGACCCGCTGTGCTTCGAGCTCTTGCTCAGCCCATCTGGGGTGCGTTATGGATGAGTGGATTCTGGTTCGGCGGTAAAGTGGTTGTCTGAGTGATGGATGATGTTACGGATGAACTTTTGTGCTTTCCATATTGATACCCTAAGCTCTGAACTGAAAAGGCTTTCTCTTGCATACCATCAATGCGCTTCCATACCTGCTATGGGAAATGTGTACAACTTCAACCGAGCTCAATGACCTGTTCTGTAGGCTCTGAAGCATCCCAGGTGGCTTTGCTCATGCGTAGGCGGCCTATCCTTCGGTATATGCCTTTGGTATCTTGCTCAACAGCTACTGCAAGGTGAGTATATCCGGCGACTTCCCACGAATCCATGGCTGTGATCTTTTCAACAATTCCCAGTAGAATGCATTGCACATGAGTCATTGTGTACCCGCCAAGATCAAACTCGAAGTATTTAGTTCCTTGCAGGAGTGAAGCTGCGGCGAGCTCAAGCACGGCGACATGGGCGCGGATATGGAGTATACCGGTGGTGAAAGGGTCCGTGGGCGCCTTCAAGTCGTATTTCGCTTCCCAAGGCCAGGCGGTTACGAAGGTCACTCGCTCCTCAATTGGCCGAAGCTTGTCGCTGAGGTCATACTGAACCCCTCCTATCCATCCAGCCCAGGTCCATGATGGAAAATCCATGTTACAGCCGTCTGAGCGACGGCAAAATGGGTCGTTTTTGCCATTATGGCTTGCCTGCCGGTACCACAGTAACGTCCTCGAGAAGTCCTGGGTTGGCAGACCCCAGCAGAACCTGGCTCCGGACTGTGCACTCTCATCTTCCATGACTGCCATGAAAGCGCTTAGAATATCGTTCGGAAATGTTAGTTTTCGATTGCTATAATGCTCGACGTGCGACTCATATCTCCATATTGGCTGTGACCATAAGGAATTCCGGGTTTTGAACGCTCCGTCAGCAGAGTAATTTAACTGCGCTTCATTATATGTACTTGTTCGACATTCATAGTAGAGCCTCTGCTGTGCAAAGATGAGTAATCGATCCGAGAATTCGTATTCTTGATAGGTCCTAGGAGGTCTCAGTCAATTCGTAGGCGTATGTCTTTCCGAGGCGATCTTACCACGCGCGATTGCCCCACTCTGTCTCTTCCAGGCGTAGCCGCCCCTCTTCATCCTCTGCCACAAGACCGAGTGTCTCGAGGACTGTTGCGATTACCGGGATATGTCTCGACCCTGCATGGACTCCTGGTAGACCGGCATTGGCATCAGTTCCATTGGCTGCCACAATCGTGAGCTCTGCCCGTGAGAAGATATGGTGCATTTGGTGGATATTTTCTTTCAGCTCCTCCTTATCATCTTGCACGATGCAAAGACAATCGACCCAGAGGTATCTTGATCCGAGTGTATCTACCAGATACATTGCATCTTGAATCGTTCGAGGCAAGGCCTTGCGATCTAATTGCACATAAAATCGTTCGAATATTGGACTAGATCCAGGCGCATAGATTAGACTGCTTTGTCGTAATTTGAACGATACGGCACCACCCCATACATAACTCAAGGCAATGTAGCTGCAGCCGAAAGGTGCCGGCACAATGCGATCAGTCGTTGTATCTAATACGCGCATATTAGTTGAGGCACCTTGTGAGCTTCTTCTGGTTTCCGTCTTCGGAGACGAGGGCCAGCACGCGGCCTTGTGCTTTCTTTTACAATGTGCGGGCAGGTTGCGCACCATTTCAAGTTTAATTCGGCCCGGTTCAATCCCAAGCGAATTGGAGGAGCAATCTCGAACTGTACTGAATGATTCAAGACCCAGGCCATGCGGATATGCTTCTTGCAATGGCCCGCTATTGAATATTACTGAGATGACATTGATAGTGGTGTGACCTTGCTGGCCGAGTCCGCCAAAGTCAGAAAATTCACAGACGACATAGGTAGACGAGGGCAGTGATATATGAGCTGCTAGCGCAGCACGCGCAAGCAGCGCACAGAATGAACAATGTGTCAATGACTTCTCAGTGATCTGGCGTGAGCCCAAATCGATCGCGGTCTGGTACCCGTCCGAGGAAATAATGTAAGGTCCCATGTACGGTGCGCCTTGAACCCGTATCCAAGTACCCTCGAACCTGGGTCGAAGGAACGGAAAGCTATTCTTAGACTCTCTCTGGCCGTGAAGAATAGCTCGCCTGATGTTGGCGTCTTCTAAGGTGTGTAGCGCATCTTTTGGCCGACCGTTTTGAAATCGTGTCAAGTGGTACCGCCAGTTCCACTGGGCACATGCGTCGCATAAATTACGAGAGAGAGGGGTTGAGATGTGTATCGGGTCCAAGACTAGGTCACTATCAGAACCCGGGTTGGCGTTCGTGACAGTCATCGTCCTGAGGCTTGTAGTAATAGGATCCATGGGTTGTCTTATGCTAGATATCGAAGGTCAGAGACCCACCATTACAGCAAGAAATTGTGCATGGAGCGATCGACAGCTATTTCTCCGAAAGCCGAATATCGGATAGGTTGGCTCTGAAGCTCTTGCTCAGCGTAGGCAAGTTCGAAGGCGCAGGATTGTTGTATGGAATTTGTGCAGCCGATACTTGGTATCATAAGATGGACGTGGACAAGTAAATCAACAACGATCCTGCCCTATGCTCTTGGTGTTTGATTTGTGTCGATGTGTGGAAGTACTTGGTGCGAGGAAGTGTATGTCCACGGACGGGGTTATAGTTGGTAGGAAGGCTGTACAGCTGAAGTCCACTCGTTGTCTCAGCTGAGCGCCGAGGCGCCTTTAGGTAGCTACACCCCACGCTGTGAGGGTGTGCGGCTTGGCAATCATTTTCACCCATGACACTCAATCGGCGACGTCCCCAAGTATTCCATCAAATAGTTCCACCGAAGCGATCCAAGTGCATAGCTTGAAAAGTCCACGTGATAAATTATGGATTGGTTTGGCTACAGCTTGACAACGGCATACTCACCAGGCTGGTACCATCCCCGGATTCTCACATTTTTAACGACCCCTCGGCTCCTCTTGATGAGGCGCACCATAAAGACCATTACACCTTTTGCGCGACATCAGACACTTCGACTTTGACCGTCCCGTCTTCGTCTTTCTCCGTCATGATAACATTTGTCGCGTCTGGCCCATCAAACAACCACGCAATCTCCTCAAGAGACGGCCCCTTCGTCTCAGGATACACAAGCCAGACCACGATAATCTCAATGATGACCCAAGGGATGAAGATGAGGTAGAACTTCCATGCCAAATCCTGCAAGCCGATGGGAACCACATATGTCGAGATGAGCGAAAAGCAGGTCGAGAATAGCTGGAAGCACGCTTGACCGCGCATACGGAGACTGAATGGTAGGATCTCGGTAATGTAAAGACCCAAGTTGCCGTTCAAACCCAGGTTGTATGCCGGAGAGAAGAGATACAGGAACGCCACAACGGCACCTCCAGCGGCTTTGTTGGAGGTATCGTTCGCGAAAACTGCACTTCCAGTCGTGATGCTGACAAGGCACATGAGAATGAATGTGAGGGATGCCAAGAAGAGCGGCTTTCGGCCCACTTTCTGAGGTAGAGTGGCGAAGTAAAGTGCAGAGAACCAGGAGAGCATTTGCTGGGTGGCATTGATGAGCGTTTGCTGAAGACTCGTAGTCAATCCGACCGAAGTAAGAACTGGCGAGAGATAGTACGAGATAAAGGCGTTTCCGGACATCTGAGCTGTGCACGACGCCCACAGGATGATAAACATGCGCTTCCTGTTGCCTGGTGTCCTGAATAGCTCAAGATAGTTTTGTGCCCAGCTGCCGCGGTCGACGCTCCTCTCATATGCCAAAGCATTTCGAATCTCGTTGTACTCGAATTGAACAAGAGGGTCTTGCTCATCGCCTTCAGCATGATATTTGGCAAGCGTCGCCAGTGCTTCCTCGTTGTGGTCTCTCGACACAAGCCAACGCGGGCTTTCGGGAACGAACCACAAGCCCAGTAGCTGGATGATGGACGGAAGTCCTTGAAGAGCCGAAGGGATGCGCCACGATGCACTGGAGTCGATGCGGAACGTGCCGAAAGTTGTCCAGCCAGCGACAATGGCGCCAAGCGCATACGAAGTGTTGAAGAGAGCGGTGGCAGTAGCTCGATGCGCCGGGTGTGCTGTCTCCGTGATCAAAGGCGCGCCAGATGCACCGAGAAAGACTGTTCCGCAACCAAGAATACCGCGAGCCACGACGAACATGGGGAGATTCTGTGCGGCTGCTTGAAGAGTCGCTCCAAGCAGGCAGATAATTCCACCAGATGCGAGACCGAAGCGGCGGCCGAATGTGTCGCTGACGATCGAGATAAATGGGATCGCACAAAGTCCGCCGATGGGATACGCCGCGTTGAAGAGTCCGAGAGTCGAGCCCTTGGGCTCGCCGAAGTAGGCTCGCCACTGCTCCACGGACTGGAGACCATTCATCATAGATCCATCGAATCTTAATTACACGTAAGTCAATTGCTCTTGGTTAATGAAGCAGAGGAGACGGTGTGACCTACCCCTGCGTGAAGATGGAAAGCATGGGAATCATCAGAAGCAGATTAAGGCGGCGAAGGTTTGGAGATTTCCACCACTTGTCGGTGTTGACGCTGCTGACAGGCATCTCTGAGCCAACAGGCGCAGCCGAGATGGAATGAGTCCGCATTTTGGTGAAGCTGTAGCTTATTCGAGAAGCTGATGCAAGCAGAAAAGGTTTGACTGTTGGAAGGCGACTGTCAGGCAATGCTCTCAAGGTGGCCAAGCAGACAAATGCTGGATGTCGATATCGTCTTCATGCGAAGGATCGTCTGTGGTCTTATACATCTGAGAACGATGGTGTATCAAAAGTCCAGATCTAGGGTTCTGGGGCTTCTGGGGTCTAGTCTGGGGAAGTCCAGGTGTTCAGCGGAAAGCCGGGAAGAATTTGGTAGGGCTGAGGCGAGTGCGCCCAGCCGCGGAAAGCCGGGTGCGTTCATGATTCAGCTGCTTGCTCTTAAAAGAACGTGGCTTAAAATGGGCGCTCTCGGCTCCATTGCTGCGGGCCATAAATCGCCGAACCCACTCTCCGGACATGCGTTCTTACGCCTCAGTTGCTTTCATCGCAACAATTGCATGCTTTCGGTGCAAGCATATACCGGCGGCGCAGGATCGCAGGAGCTACTCTGAGCGCTTCGACCATTTATCAAACATCGGCGGTCATATCCGCGCAATTACGTCGCACCTGCAGCATAGAGTTAGACCACCTTGAAAGAGCTATGCAGTTTCGGCTGCAAAGAACCACATCCGCGTATGCATAGACAATAGTTTTCGTACAGAAGGCGTCACACGTAGCGAAAGACGAGTCGGGCATTCTCAGCCTTCACCATTACTTCGGCATACCTTTATGGAGTTTTTCGCAGTGGGGAACAAATCAGTGATCATGTGTGCTACAAGATGCTATGAAGGTTGGGCCATTTAGCGTTGAATTTGTGATCCATCTATAATTTGCCAAATGATCTAGCTTGTTTGTCATCGCCCAGTTGTGGCTTGAAAACAGCTGTGACAAGGAGTGTGGTTAAGGCAGGGTCTTATTTGAGCATACCTTGCTTGGACAACACGATTAAGCAACAAGTTGCGGTATGTAATTGAAGAATAGTCAAGGATGGACTGTCATACTATGAAATGGTAACGCGCGTCCTGCTGAACTTCACCGAGACCTCTTGTCCAACATGCAATTCTACATGTCCATCAGGAAATTTGATGTGCATTTCGACATTCTCAATCGGGCAAGCTTCAAGTCTGACCGTGACAAGGACACTATCCTCTTCCGCCGTTCTCTTCCATGTTACACACGCAACGCCTGGCTTAAGTATGCCGCCTAGTGGAACGCGAGCATCGAATTCTTCGAACAAAGTAACACGAGGCTTGATAGCGATGCTTTTCCATCCGGGTTGAGCTGGCGTTATACCAGCGACTTCGGTCATGAATTCATACAATGGGACGGAACTCCATGCGTGACAATCGGAACGAAGTGTGACATCGTCTTCGCACCAGGTCGTCATGTTCTGAGATAACTGATGTCGCCAGGGATGCCAGAAAGCGTGAAAGGCGTCGTCGTACAACGTACCGCCAGCCTGAGACATAGCTCGGAGAGCATAGATAGACATTGCAGTCGATGCTTTGGTGAAAGACACGTTTTCTCGAGATTGGAGTAGTGTCGAGCTGCCGGGCTGCGTTAGGCTCCGTGTGAGCAAAGTGCGCGCCTCATCGCCTTGCACTGCATCAACGAGGGTAGCCCAGATCTGTGTGTGTTCGCTGATATCGTGAGCGTAGTCAGCGGTGATGGCTAGGCCATCTGTGAAGACAGAGCCATCCCAGCAATGCTTTCGTACAGCGTCGATAACGTTGCTCGATCGTGCCACATAATCTGCCGCAAGTGCCGGTCGGCCGGCAAGCTGAACGACTCGCGCTATGCTTTTAAGTGTGTACGCATATATCAAGCTAGTGAAAGTTTGATATCCAGTCTGTTGCGGCGGGATGCCCATCGGCTTCCACTCTGGTGCCCAGTCCACAAAGTCCCAATGTGTTCCCAATTCCTTTGCTCCGGATGCAATCAGTCCCAGACGTGTATCGATTCGGCGAGCAAAGGTTTCCAGGATGGCGTCACAGGTAGCAAGGAAACGTCGAGTGAAGGTATCATCAGCGAAATGCTCGAAGTGATCTGCAACTGTACAGATCCAGAAGAGGGAGAAGTGAGGTATGATCTGTAGCTGGTGGGCTGGGCTTCGACTTGCAATCAAGCCCAGTTCCGGTCGGTAAGAATTATGTAGTTGTGTTATGGCTTGCCGAGCCATCCGATCATCTCCAGATATCGCGTAAGTAAAAAGGCACGAGCTTCGAACGTCCATGGCATACTGAAGCTGTTCGTAGAAAGGGCAGTCTTCATAGCAGTCATGCATGCAATTGGTCAACGTTCGAACGCTGATATTCCACATGTCGTGATAGGTGCTTGCTGTAGAGGTGGATGCTGGAATGTGGAAAGTTCCGAGGATTTCTAGCGGATATTTGGTCTCGATCAAGTCCAGGCCTTCCATAACAAGGTCGTCGTCCGCACAAACATCGATGTCGATAGAAATGAACCGTAGCGTCCGGAAGTGAAACGGTGAGAAAACTTCAACGCCCGCAGCACCCTCGACATAGGCAAGATCAAGCGCTGTCTCCCTTCCCGCTCCGCCAGCAAACACATATTTGTCCTGAGGACCATATAGCTTCTTCGTGAGATCTGTCCGTTCGGCCTTCTTCCGAACATAGGGAACATGATCAGGTTCGTCTTCATAGCACTCTGAGTACGTAACACGCAAGACACTCCCACTCTTTGATTGCCGTCGAAACCGAAACGCAAGTCTAGCTGTGAGGTGGTGCTCTGCCTGAAGCTCGATGTGATGTGAAGAGCCTGCAGGTAGGCAGATAGGTGTTGCAACCTCGGGTGGAGACAGCACGACCGTTTCCCATTCGGCTTTCGAGAAGGAGCTGCGGACGTTGTTTACTGCGTTGAAGCGTGCGGGATTTGAGCTTGCCACTGGAATCATTCGCGGTGAAAGAATCCATGGAGGTGCAAGGCCATGGGTTGTCGAAAGTTGCAAAACTTTGGCTCGTTCCCATTGTAACTGACATCCCCGATGGGCGTCAACGTCCTCGTACACATGGAGAAAATCGTCTTCCGCTTGATCGGTGCGTAAGAGGGTCGTTGGATCGAGCGCGCAATCCCAGCTGTCGTCGCTTTGGATGCCATAGATTTCGCGAAGATGAATGTCTGGAGTTCTCACAAAAAGACCTGGGATGGGCAACCGGGGAAAGCTTGTCGCATATGAAGTCGCATAGTAGAAACGTAGCACCCTGATGCTGATCTGATTCGTGCCCGTCTTCAAGAATGGCTGGACGTTTATCTCGTCATAGAACCACATGTGATCATCGCCTTTCACCGGGCCAATATGAACCAACTTGCTGTTGATATATAGCTGGTACTTCGTGTCCGCAGTAAGCTGGATTATCAGAGGGTCAGATGGAATGCTGTCGAGGTTCAATTTCTTGCGAAAATGGACAATACCGCCGGCTGATTGAGGAGCATGATCGGTCCAATCTGGGTGCCAGATCCATTTGGTGTCAAGGAGGGAGCTATCCATAGCGTATGGACTGAGAGAAGGTAAGAAGAGATGATGGGTTGTGAATGCTGGAGTCGACACAAGTTTGCGCTACTACGCCAGGAGTGCAGGCCCTTTGGCCGTGCGAAAAGCCTAGATGACTACTTTTTTGCGGGGATGAAAGCTTCCCGAGGTCGCTTCTCGTCAAGACAGAGCGATGCCTGCGTTTCTGTGGCATGCTTGATTTGTGACATAGCTTCGGTGTAGAGCGAAACGACGGGCGTGCATGATGCGGAGACATGACAGAAAAGCCTCGCGTCGTAGTGTAGGCTGGGGCTAGATTTGCAAGCGCGATTCAGGTGGAGCTGTCATGACCCGGCTTTCCGCGGGCCTCGGCTGAGTCAAAGTGGCTTAGCACGAATGCCACGGCCAAGGCACTTCACATACATTTTTCTACTGATGTGAAGTGTCACAAAGTGCGCAGAGCATATGCAGGCTGCTCTATCGTAGTGTGTGCTGTGACAGATCTGAATGGTACACAATGAGCGCGCACGCATACATGCAGCATCTGGTGTTCTCAAGGTTGAAGCAGTTTTGTCAAATTGTGCCAGTCTTCAAGCATCATTATTCTACAGCCCCGACCAGAAAGTCGTCTTCTTCACCTCAAAGGAGGTTTGAAGTGGAACATCGACGCTACTCGTACCAATAAAAACATCGTATGTGTCCGCCTCCTCAATCCACTGACTGCGTTCTTCGTCCCAAAAGCTCGTCGCGTATTTCTTCTCGACCACGATCTGGCTGCTTCTGGTTGCTCCACACTCGACCAAAACCTTGGTAAATCCTTTGAGCTCCTTGGGCGGGCGTCTGATCGAGGGGTTTCGCTGCGTAATGTACAATTGCAATACTTCAGATCCATCTACTTTACCTGTGTTCGTAACAGAAAGTGTGGCTATAAGCAAATCTTTTCCTTTTCGGACCCTGTGCTCCAGTGTGAGGTTCTTGAGCATGAAGCTGGTGTATGACAGACCCCATCCAAAAGGCCAGGAAACGGGTCGTTTGAGTGCCTCATAGTACCGGTAGCCGATATAGATGTCTTCACCGTACAGCGCACGCCCACGCTCGGAACGATAATTCAGGTATGCTGGATTGTCTTCGACACGGATCGGGAACGACAGCGGGAGCTTGCCCGAGGGATTCACGTCTCCAAAGAGAACATCTGCGATGGCGTTGCCTGTCTCGTTTCCCCCGTACCAGGCTTGCACAACACCAGCAACGGCTTTACTCCACGGCATACTGACTGGAGTACCAGATTGCACTACGACCACCGTACGTGGATTCGCGGCTGCTACTGCCTTGATCAGATCGTCTGTACGACCGGGCAGATCCATATGCGATCGGTCATGGCCTTCCTGCTCGAAATCGGCATTCAGTCCAACGCACAGAACCACCTGGTCGACAGTCTTCGCAAGTTCAGATGCTTTGATGATCTCTTCGTCAGCATTGAGCACTTTGGCGCCACCGATACGGACACCTCCTCCCCCAAAAGAGACGACACCATCGGCATCCTTGATCTTCGACGCAGCTCCGCTAGCAAAAGCAACACGGACCCGATAGGTTGTACCAGCTTGAAGCAACTTTGTGCCAGTCTCTTCAACTGTTCCAACGTTGAAGAAGGTGCCTCCACTTCGTTGGCGCGTTTCGTTATCAATGACCAGATCGTCATCGACGTACAAATTCGCTGTTCCGAAAACTGCTAGCCCGAATTCGAACTCGCCCGTCTCTTCGGCTGTGTATAATCCTTCGACCTCACCCCACCACAGATCCTCGGTTATTTCTGGGTGATAGTAGTCCGCAAAGTACATGTCTGTATCAACTAGGTTGATAGTGTCGATCACTTTGCGCCTCGTATCGGACGGCGGGCGCGTGAAGGATCGGAATGTGACTCCACATTGTCCGTCTGTAGTCACCATCCTAGGTCCAAGAACTGGAAGCATCTTGTGTGCGTGGCATCCGACCGCGAATTGCACATCTTTGGCCTTTTGTGAGATGCCGTCAAAGGGTGTGATTGCATAATAAGGTCGCAGTGATGCAGATCCTCCTCCTGAGAACACGGCTGTTTTTGCGTTTGGACCAATCACAAGAACCTACAACAGCCCGTTAGTGGTGTGTGAGGATAGGGTGCTTGAGCGGTACTCACCTTTTGCTCTTTCTTGAAAGGTAACACCTGTCTTTCATTCTTTAGCAGTACAATGCCTTGTCCAGCGATGTCCCGCAAGAGAGCGGCAGTTTCCGGGGTATCTTGCCCTTCCTCAGGCGCGTTCTCTGCTATTCCCGCCGCCGTGGCGCGCTGGACGCATTCCAGCACAGCTCGCACGCGTTCTTCGATTACGGTAGGCTTCACCTTTTTTGACATGACTGCATGATGAAGTAGCTGGCCTCTCCAACGCGATGGACCCGGCATCTCCAGATCGAGGCCGGCATTGATAGCCTCGGTGGTTGAATATGTCCCATACCTGTCCACAGCTTAATTCCGGGCTTGATACGGTTTTCGATCGATTTACTTACCAGTCGCTCATGATCAGGCCCTTCCAAGCCCATTCCCCTCTGAGAACATTCCGGAGCATTTTCTCGTCCTCGCTAACATGTGTACCGTTGACTTTATTGTAGGAGGTCATAAAAGATGCTGGGTTGGCGTCTCGGATAGCGATTTGAAATGGCAGCAGATATATCTCTCGGAGCGCACGCTCCGTGACAATCGAGTCTACCGCCATCCTTTCGTGCTCTTGGTCGTTCGCTACGTAATGTTTGATAGCAGCCTGTACTCCGGTGTCCTGGATCCCGTTGACGATCGCGGAAGCGCATAGACCTGCTAGTACAGGATCCTCGGAGAAGGACTCGAAGCCTCTGCCACCCAAGGGACTACGCTGCATGTTGACTGTTGGGCCAAGCAGCACGCTCGCGCCCTTGTGACGGGCCTCGACTCCCATCAAATTCCCGGCGCGTCGAAGCAGCTGCGCATCCCAAGTTGCTGCAAGACCTGTTCCGCAGGGAAAGCAGGCTGCAGGGACTCCGTTGAAGAATCGCGTACCTCGCACTCCATTGGGGCCGTCGGACAAGCGAATAGATGGAATATTCAGTCTCGGAATGCTCTTCGTATGCCAGAAGTCAATGCCTGCCAACAGATCAATCTTTTCTTTGATGGTGAGCTGTTCAAGCAAATCTTCCACGTTCGGCATATGAGTCGTTGTAGTTATGTCACCCATCTTGAAAGATGTTCGTGATACTTTAGCTGATGCGATCGATAGACGAGGGTGAAGAATGATGAGAGCTTAGAGTGCACAAAAGGGCGAGACATCGGGTCTGACATCGCGCGGGACCCTCGCCGCGACATCTGGAGGCCCGTCCTACACGACGATTTCCCTTCGCATCCATTCGGCTTGTCTGGTGATGTCCACTTCGTTGGGGCTAAACGCGTCCGAGGGTGCGGGGATGGGGTTCGCGTCTTGGCCGATGCTTCCGGCTTTCCGCGACAGGCCAAAAGCACCAACATGTCCCGATTTCCGCGCACGCATGAATCTTCAACATGTCAGACGGACGCAAACGTACACTCAACAGTGCCGAGAGTCGGCCTGCGTATCCCCGGAAGCGCGCAGCTCAGGCGTGTCTAACCTGCCGACGTCGAAGAACGAAGTGCGACAACGAACAGCCCTCATGCACATCATGCACGTCACTGCAGGTCGAATGCGTTTATCGGGAGATTGACAAGGCCAGGTAAACATTCGCGCAGGCGCAGATCGTCAAGGGTCATACGATGCTGATGATGCGTAGTTTCGATCCTGCGAGTCTTGCCATACTCCAGAGGCTGGACGACCTGGAAGCGTTGTACAAAGCTAATCACACACTACATACTACCATACCTAATCAGCCAGTCGTATCTCCTATTTTGGAGTATTCAAGTGTTCAGTCCGCCGGTCTTGACTTTGAGGAGACTCTGGAAACCCGATTCGTCAATGTTGAAGCGGTTTTGAACTGGCCGATCTTGTGCATGGAAGATTTTCGACCTCGGCGAGGTCTCCTCAGTTTACTTCGTGCGCCTCGTACGACTGCGCACCAACGATCTTTGCATTCAGCAGAGCTGAGCACAAAGGAAGCACTAGAACATTTACAACTTTTTCTTTCTCACTTTCACATTTACAACCCCGTCTTGGACGTTGGTAAAATCGAATCCCACATTCGATACACCTCCCTAAATGGCCTGGATTGGGATGCGCAGTCATGTTTGCTGGTACAATACATTGATGTTCCCGTATATTAAGTACGAATTCCCGGCTGATATGCACAGCTACTTATCTATGCTCTGGGCTCCCTCATGAGCGGGACCGATCGTCCTTTGATGAAAGTATCCTCAGATTTCCATTCGAGTCCGGCTTACCTCCGTTCTGAAGCTTTCTTCGCAGCTGCTCAGAAGCGCATGGGCGCGTTGCTATTCGGCGGTGGTATTACTGAAGCACAAGTATTCTTCCTCGCGGGGGTGTATCTCATGACCACTATGAGACCAATCGAAGCATGGCGGACGTTTGTCCAAGCTCTGACGTGCTGTCAATCATTCCAATCCTCCCCAGATGATGTAGCACCTGAAGAAGCCCAATTACAACACGGTATATATTGGACCTGCTTCAAATCAGAATTGTAAGTATCCGTAATCCCGATTTCGAGTGGATGTTTCTTTCCAGAAATTTCACTGACTATTGCAATTGCAGGGAAGTCCGCATGGAGCTTGGTATGACTGAGACCAGCGTTTGGAATCTAAGATACCCTGCTGCATATCCTGAGCCTCCAAGGCATCTCCATTCCGAAGGCGAGCCCGCTTGGTACTTTTACCTTGCCGAAATCGCTCTGAGACGACTCGAAAATCGTGTGCTGATGTCCACCTGTCGTGTTGTTCCCGGAGGAAATGCTCTCCTTGAGAGATCTGCTGCAGCTTTCGAGTTCGAGCGGCAAGCGCACAGATGGTGAGTGCAACTACGTCAATCTTAATCTCACCCGTGAACCTTTGGCTTATATTTTGGTCACACACAGGGCAGAATCTTTACCCGAGACACTACAGATCAAGAGAGATCATCCTGCTTCCGAGGCTCTCAACGACTGCGACCAACATTTCCGATTCATCTTAGGTGGCCATCTCGTCGATTGTCTCGAAATGATATACTGGCCCTTCAGCGAAGGTGCCATCCTTGGCAACCTCACCGACGATCGCGATTGCAACATTCTCGCAGACCGAGGCCTTGAAATATGCGTTCAGAGAATTCAAGAGAATGAGCGCGGATTTCTTCATCGACATCATGGCACCTGGCTTATGCTTCGATCATGTACAAGGAGTGCGTTCGTCCTCGTCGCCGCTGCTCGCACTGGGTTAGACCACAGGATGCCAGAAGGCTGGAGAGAAGCGGTGCAAAAAGTCATCGACCTTCTCCAATACTGGAAAGACGAAGTTACCGATGCTTGTGATAGACTAGAGGTCTTGAAAAGCCTCGCAACACATGCTTAGCAGTTTTCGGGTAGCTGATCGCTTCGCCCGTTTGGTTAGCCAGCTACAAGACCTGACAGCCATCTTCACATACGTACGAGTCATGGGTAGCGATCGGCTGTTCAGGTATGGAGTGTTGATACGCATAGCGTCATTTCGATTTACTTCCATATCCCTGACTTTTCCAGCTCCACGACAACCAACACGACAGATCATGAATTGTGTTGCCTCTCCACGGCCGAAGTCAGTCTGGCACCGAAGGTCGCATGCCAGAACCCAAACGTATACGAATACTAGTCAACTGTGATGGACACTTGGACGAGTGGGAAGCTTGGTGTTGAGAAAAAGTGTCTACCGGAGCAGGGGATATTATGCCTTGTGAGATGGGAGCGACTGCGTCGCGCTTTGGTGGGGTGTTACAACGTTTAAAGACATTAAAGCCGTCTCTAACACGGTTTTCGGGGGATGGGCGAGGTGAAGAGCATGCACATGAGACTTAGAAATCAAAGAAGGGCTTTACTTTAGAGCGCTTCAGTATCGGCAGCACATGAAGAACAGATTCGTTCGGAACACAACCATTGTTGTCATTCCTATGGAAATCCAGGGAAAGTTAAGAGACCAACATCAAGCACACAACACTGAAGTATTGAAGCTCCACCATCACCCATGTCAATTGAGAAAGACCAAGGCAACTTGTTCCCTCGCACTTTGATCGGACCCGTGGAGCCTATAGTTCGATACGCAAGGTTGCCAAGCTGCTGGAAGACGACAATCTCAAGGTGCCAGAGTGTGTTCCTTCTGGTGGGTCAACGCCCATGGACTAGTCGCCAGCTTTGATTTCTTGTTCCAAGGCGACAAAGTAGTAAGCCAAGCGTAAGGGAGCCAAAAGTACCCTTCGTTACGGTGAGCCTCGGTTCTATCGACAACTCCATAGGAATCCTGGACCTTGAAGCACCCTTCACCATCCTTCATTGTGTCGTCCCAACCAATAGCAACTACAACATGGCCACCCACTTTCTCATTACCTTGAAAAAGGTCGGGTGGAGGCGTTGCGGCGATGAAAGGGAAGTTTCTAACTGAGTGCCCCCAGCTTGGATACAACTCGACGTGAAACACGATCGGTAGTCCATTGGCAATGCACTGTTTCCAAGCCCTGTAGTCCTCTTCTGGGGGTCTCGCGTAATGAAGATCGAAGGCTCTTTGGGCGAGGACAAAGGTACTATCGTCCGGCCGAACAGCAGCAAGGGATGTCTCGGGAAACATCGCGGCTTTATCCAATCTCATCCACTTCGATCCCATCGACCAAATCGCGATCTGGTTTTGAACTTCCTTGCTGTAGTGTTCATACTCTACCCAACCCTCTCCCGATGAAGGATCACCGAAATCGCCGAAAGGATACGGGAATGTGCCAGGAGCCCATCCATACAGCTTGGATGTTTCAGCAGGAGCGCCCAGGCGAGCCAAACATTGAATCACATCGCGGATCATAGAACCCTCGTCCTTTCGGAGCATATCCACCTGCCGCGGCGGGTTTTTCGCAAAACCTTCGTAGAATGAGCCCCAGCCATCGATTTCCACACCCCACTGTGGAGGGACAAGTTCTTGTAGGGTTGATTGTGTTTCTTCCAGATTGACCCAATTCTTGTCGTCGGACATACGGGCGACCCAATAAAGAAATAGCCGCGATGGGAGAAAATCGGGTAGACCCTGACGCTGCAGGACGTAACGATACGCAGCGGCGACTGCGTTCGCGACGCAGCTAGCAATATTTTTACCTTGATTGTAGACATGTTTTTCATACTTCATTTTCTTGTCCAGGTAATCATTCTTGAACTCGTCATCCCATAGACAGAACGCTGTTTTCCCGGGCCCGATACATTCCTCGATAGAAAGAAGACTTTTCATCTGGACGGTCCGGTCTCTAGTGTCCTCGTCATCCTTCTTGCCACCGGAGTTGGAATAAGTTGGTCTGGAAGTCATTTTGTGTCGGTACGAGCGTGAAGAGAATGAAGAGTAAAGGTGCGGCTTGAGTCACAAAAGATAATGTGGAACGTAGGTAAGACCATCTTATATGTAAACTGACAGCCATACACATCCACATCAACTTAGTAAAGCAGAAACGGACTTGGCAGGATCTCTGGTCTAGGTCTCATGGCGGTATCTAGGTGGTACGCCATCGAGCTGAGAGTAGGTGGTGCATATGTTGGCTTGAAGTTGAGGAGCTGATGCATCCTGAAATAGAGCATCACAACTCGATTGAGCACAATGTTGCAGTAGTGCAGGATGCAATATTTATCGAAACTGGACGAAACTGAAAGTCAGGGTACTGGAGCTGAACCAGTAGTAGGCGTGAAACACTTTTTAGGAAGTCGATGACGCATCCTTAAAAGCACTCCGAATCAATCGTAGTCAAATGCAGCCTTGTGTGCTGAATGGCTAGTAGAGAGTCGGTCGGCCAGGTGGTCATTGGAGGTTGATGCGTCCTGGTGGCCGATTGATGGCGTTCGTTGAGTCTTAGTTGCGGCAGGCTTAGCAAGCGATCAAATGTCCGTAAACGTTCACTTGATGGTGGAAAATTGAGGAGCTGAAGATAATGGTGATGGTTGCGAGGCTACGGCAAGGCTAGGCGCATGCGGGGTTCATTCGGAGCGCCTTGAGCGGAGAAGGTGCGCAGCTGAGTCCGCTCTTTCCCAATCAGATTTCTAGTTGGTCGCACTCAGCGCAACGCCACGTTCATCCGTTAATCCAGCTGCAATCTACCAAGCTGGCTTGAGCAAACTTGTGTTGCTGTTACACCCCTGAATGCATTCTATGTTAATGCCATCTGTCGTCGGTACACCTAGGCTCTAAGTGGTATTGGTCCCTAATCATGCACCTCCTCAATACCTCCTCTTTGAGGCTCAAGAACTTTCCAACAACGATACTTCCTTATGCTATCTTGTCGCATACATGGGACGAGGATGAAGTCAGCTTTGATGATATCAACGAACCGCATGCCGCAACCATGGAAGGCTACGAAAACGTCAAAATCAGCTGCACGCAAGCAGCGCTGGATGGCTACGAGTGGATCTGGATCGACACATGCTGTATCGACAAGAGAAGCAGTGCTGAGCTCTCTGAGGCTATCAATTCAATGTACATGTGGTATTGGGATTCAGAAATATGTTACGCGTACCTCTCGGATGTTCCAGGTCGCAAATTCGTCGAAGCGAAGTGGTTCACCCGAGGATGAACGTTACAGGAGCTCCTAGCACCGGCGGTAGTCGAGTTCTACACGCGAGATCCGGTTTGGAGGCGTATTGGTACGAAGTTGAGCTTAGCGTACGAAATTGAATGTGCTACTGGGATCCAAAAGACATATCTGCACGATCGCAGGGCCATCCAACAAGCTTGCGTTGGGGAAAAGTTCAGTTGGGCGTCAAAACGACTCACCACGCGGCCTGAGGATGTGGCTTATTGCTTATTGGGCCTTGTCGGAGTCAATATGCCACTACTTTATGGAGAAGGGGCCAAGGCCTTCCACCGGCTTCAACTGGAGATCATCAAAGAGAACATAGATCATACGATCTTCGCCTGGGAGGATCCAAGAATTGATGTAGATCGAACTCGTCGCTCATCCATGCCAAAAACACCGTTGCCTATGTTCCTCAACCCATCATGGGGAATGCTCGCGCCTATACCGCTCTGGTTCAGTGTTCAACACGATGACAAGCTCCACCGAATCGATAGCTTACCTCGAGATATACCATTTGAAATGACGAATTTGGGGTTACGTATCACCCTGCCAAGCGTAAAGCTAGATGAGAGGGGAGTGCTTGCCCTACTTAGTTGCCGTACTTCGGAGAAAGCTCGTGTCGGCATTCATCTCACGCATATACGAGATGATATACATGCGAGAGTGCCGCGTTCTCATATCTATTTCAACTCCGACTTCTCTATAATGCGTAACGCCAAAGAGCTTAGCATGTTCACACCCGCGCTGGCCATATCGGATGTTTTCAAATTGAGACAACGTCAGTGGGTTCTGCAAGTGCACGAACTGAGTATCAGTGACGACATAGAGAGATACTATATTGGAACTGCGGGTGTAAGCGATGAAATTCCGGGTGCAAACGATGGCTTTCATAAGATTGAGGATTCGAAGTGTGTTGCCATTCGGTTACCAATCAGTGGCATTTCACTATTCCTCATATTCGGCTACAATCATCCCTTCACGTACATGGAATTACTTGAAGAAAATGAGGATGGACTCTCCACAAAACTAGAGTCATGTACCAACGACATGCGAATCAGTTGTGAGCCGGATAAATCCAACTTCTCTCGCTCTGACTCGCGCACGAGGTGTCTGCGGGATCATCTAAATGAAGAGATCGGCGGAATGGGCGTCATGGTGTCGGCAAGGAAGACCCTCTGTGAGGAACATATTTGTTGGCGGTTGACAATACATATCTGGAAAGCTTCTACTGGCCCGCCAGACGGAGGCACGGCGAATCACTTGTACAAAGACACCTAAAAATGATCAGACTGCACCACCATAATCTGGATCCAACGCAACGGATTCTAGATAGCGTTGCTGCTCTGCGGCCGTCATTCTTCAGGCGTTGAAGGTTGCATGTCAGAACGTGAATGCGAACGCGAGTCTTAAAAGTAGACAAGATCGTCTCGTTGAGGATCTCGGAAGCACCCACGAAGACCAATATGATCAAGCGAGGCTGCGCAAACGTACGCGACGTACGTCAAGCGTTCTCCTGACCCAACGATCCAGATATCGCAGCTGTCGACGATGCCCCACGGACGTGGTGGTGCATACACTAAGAATGTCAAATATCAAAACTTTGCGTCACCGTCCCGAGGTCCTTATCGCTCCATTATTGAACACAATGAATGGTAGCAACTCGGATTGAAAGGTTGCCGTGACAGTCGCCATACAAATTCGGGGTACGGACGAAGGGACCTGGAAAGTACCAAGCGATGGCTGATCTGATATGGACGCAGATAGATTTTGGTTCCACGCATGCTTTGTGCATTACGAAATTGATATCGACACTCTTAGCCTCACAATCCTGAAGTGTTGACCCCTTTTGCGCCTGACTCTGGTCCAGCTTGGCTCTTATTTCGCGAATTTTTTTTTTTTGCAGATGAAACAGCATAATGCACCTGCAAGGTCCGCGCTTCAGCAGCATGAGCTCTCAAGGAGCACCAGCTAACAACACACATACACTGCAATTCGGTTGCTCTGCTTCATTCGTTGCTCGCTGTTCCGGCAGCTCCGGCAGCGTTCGGCAACGAGCCGACGGCGTCTTCTGCCTTCACCCCGTGTGTCAACCACGAATGACAGCCGAGTGTCCCTGAGATAGATCTACACATTCGCGTCTAAGACTACTCGCTAGCACGGGGTTAGTGCCTGACGTGTTTGGGGAAGTGTTCGACAGAAAGGGCAAGCTCACTCCTCGATGCGGCTGACAAGCGCGCAGATCTGCCGCACTGGCCTGTGCTCAGGAGATCTTCATCATGCTTATCATCGCCAAGAGCCCATCTCGTGATCTGCGCAGCTAAATGTCGATTACCTCCCATTCTTTTTCGGTACTCCTGGGTGTTTTCAATGGAACACCAACAATTGGGAAATTCTCGTGGAATGTACCGTCTTGGAATTACCGCTTTGAGCCCAACATGGTGCGAAGATCCCCCACCACACTGGGCGACTGGGGCAGATAAGGAGGCATACGATTCAGGCTGGCAATAGAACGAGATGACGATGTGAGGGTATGGGCGTGGTGATGGACGGCGTATATAAGTCAGAGTAAGAGCGACATTCTCACGACATCAGCTTCAGCAATCACCTCATTCATTGCCAATTTTTACCTTTCTCTCTCAAGAAATATCTACGCCCATCGTAATAATGAAGACCTCTACCATTCAGCTGTTCGCGTTCGCATCCGCCCTTTCAGTGGTGTTTGCTGCACCAGTACCAGGTATGGCAACGTCCACGCTAAAACCCCTCTTAAGGGCACCTCCAGCTGACTTGTTCTTAGTCGAGATCGCTCCAATCGCAGAAGTCTTGGATGACACCGTAGCGGACGTAGAGTCCACCCTCGGTGGTGTTGTCGATGCTCTCGGTCTAGAGGCTCGTGCTCCTGTTGAGATTGCTCCAATTGCAGAAGTTCTGGACGACACCGTTGCGGACGTCGAAGCCACACTTGGCGGCGTCACAGACGCGCTAGGACTCGAGGCTCGTGCTCCTGTTGATATTGCGCCAATCGCAGAAGTCCTGGACGAGACCGTGGCCGACCTGGAATCTACACTCGGCGGTGTGGTCGATGAACTGGGTCTCGAGGCTCGCTCGCCCGTCGAGATTGCGCCAATTGCAGAAGTTCTGGACGATACGGTAGCGGATGTAGAATCTACACTCGGCGGTGTGGTCGATGCGCTGGGCCTCGAGGCTCGCTCGCCCGTTGAAATTGCACCAATCGCGGAGGTCCTTGACGAGACCGTGGCGGACTTGGAATCGACTCTTGGTGGCGTGACAGATGCGCTTGGGCTGGAGGCTCGTTCCCCCGTCGACATTGCGCCAATTGCGGAGGTCCTCGACGAGACCGTGGCGGACGTCGAATCTACGCTTGGAGGTGTCGTAGATGCCTTGGGATTGGAGGCAGCCGACCGCAAGTGAACCATTGCAATGAGAAGGCGGCATAATTGTTTCAGATTAGACCATTGAATGGCTCTCCTTTACTTAGCATGTACCTAGATGGTGCTTTGGTGTGAGGAACTCGTCTTCAGTTTGGGTACATTTACGTTTTATCAAGAATGCCTAGTAGTCTTTTAATGTTCAAATGTGCTGGTACCATAATATCTAATTCTCGATTATGCTTCACAGATATCTCTTGAATCTTCTCTTGGGCTTTGGCACCAAATGATGATATGTACGGAAGTCTTATAACTTATCGGTCAGAGGCGGCAGCGGTTCCTCTTCGCAAGCTACACACCCTTTGATGTCCGCGTATTTCAATAAACTACTTTTTGGCTGCCGCACCGATCGAATGGTCAGTAGAACTTCCAGAGAACACGAGTTGATTCAAGCGGAAATTCGCCATAGTCAATGTTGTTCTTATGACCCCACCTGGATTGTGAATGGCGCAATGCTCAATCATCCAATCATACACTGGACTGCATGCAGTGGGCTACAACGACCCCACATCCCGGATGATATCCGTTGCTAACGCCATCTTCATAATGAAACATGCCATCGACTCGGTATGCGAGTCAGACTATCTTCCCCATGCCTAAGATTGGAATCACGACGCCAAACCATGCTGAATCTTACGAATTCGTGCATGACGAGCACGGCATCCGAAGACATTATGGTGTCATATTTGCAACAGCTTTATACGTTTTGCGAGCTCGAGAGCATGGCCAGCAAGAATTAGAAGTAAGTTATGCTGGTTGATTGAACACTTGCATCATTACAATACCTCGATCATGGCCACCCTTGAGTCTCGCAAGCACATATCTCCAGACTCTGGCTATCCCATAACCTTACATCCGCACTTCAACCCCAAAATCGCCTCTCATTTTCCCCTTGACTCACCTCACGTCGAGAGAAATCCTTCTCCGGACCGAGCTCTTCATGCAGACCCAGAGAAGAAAGCCTTGCTAAGCGGGACCACGCGAGTAGATCTTACAGAGTCCATTGGCACACTCTTGTCAAATGTCCAGATCTCTTCACTCTCAAATGCCCAAATCGATGAGCTTGCACTACTAGTATCCGAGCGAGGCGTAGTCTTCTTCCGAGACCAGGACTTGACGACGGAGCAGCAGGTCAAGCTCTTCGAGCACTTCGGAGAACTAGACAAACATCCAGCTCAAAAAGGACAACGATATGTGAATATCGGAGCGAGTAATGATGATTTTCGGGAAATCTTGAACTATACTCCTTGGCCGCAGGGCGATTGGCATGCCGATACCAGTTTCGAGATAAACCCACCCAGCTATAGCTTGTTGAGAATGGAGGAGGCGCCAGATGTTGGCGGTGATACGCAATGGGTTCGTACTGCTTTTCAAGCCTCGAACTTGAACTATGTTCATTACTCTACAGGTTTCTCAGTACGGACTCTACGATGCATTGAGTCCGCATTTGAGGCGTTTTATCGAGAGTCTGCATGCGGTACACACCTCCAGACTGCAGTGTAAACATCGATCTTAGCCATTTTCTTTACATGTTATGCTAATTTACGCGAAGACGATACCATTCTCGACCTCTGGGGTGTAGGACCAAATCGTCCACCAGTCGATACTCACCATCCAGCCGTGATCACACACCCCGTGACTGGCTTGAAAGCACTCAATGTCACGAACAGCTTCGTCACGGGTTTCGCTGAGCTCAAGAAGAAAGAGTCAGGTATGCTATGCATCCTCTTGCTTCGATTTCCACTTAGGAATTCTAGACAACTTGCTTCAGTTCATAGAACACCACATCAACAGCGCAGCAGACCACCAAGTACGCTGGAAGTGGGAGAAGGGAAGTGTCGCGATATGGGATAACCGTGCGACCGCTCATCGAGCGATTCCCGGAAAGTATACACAGACGAGACGAGGCATTCGTACCACGGTATTTGGCGCAAAGCCTGTGTTCGACTCGAAGAGCGAGAGTCGGGATGAGAGGGCTGAGAGGGAGAGGAAAGCCAAGAGCGGGTTAGCGGAGGGAAGACTTCTACATAGCAAAGAGGAAGAGGCCAAAGCGCGGGAAGATGCTGCACTAATTCCCGCTTAATGAATGGAAAAAAACGCCCAGGGCTATTCCGATATATGGATGCACTGAAGTGTTACCTGGATTTATCTTCGTGGTTGCACAAGAGTATTCTATTCTCTGTCAATGCCACACCGCGCTTGTATCGAGATTAGGAAGTGTGAACAACTGGCCGACCTGCAAAATATGCAGCTGAATGCATTCGCCTAGTTGATTTACCTATGGTCCTACATTGACATTCGTTGCGTTGATGTCCACAGGACTGTCTGCCCGCTGAACAATCTTACCCACTTGAGCCTCATGGTCCTTGTTGTTAGTATCTGTAGTCTGTTGCGCTGAAGGCTCTTCCTTATCAATGTTCTCTCCATTGATCCTTTCATCATGAAGACCATGCTTCGCCTGTCCGGTCGGGAGCGAGATATCGGGCTTCCCTTTGTACTCACCCAGTCTAACGCCATTTACCCTATCAAAAGTAGGCTTTTCTCCATACACACATGTCCTCTTTCCTTCCCTCTCCGCTGGGTCATATCCACCCGGTATAGCGCGATGAGCCACCACACGATTATCCCAGAATGCCACACTCCCAGGCTCCCACTTCCATCTCACGGTCAGATCATCTGCGGAATGAAGATGCTCCTTCAAGAACGCAAGCGTATACGCTGCTTCAGCACCCTTCAAGCCTTCGAGATGCACGATGAAGGCTGGGTTGTAGAACAACGATTTGATCTGAGTGACTGGATGCGTTCGCACGAGTGGATGAGTGCGTCTGACCGGAGGACGAAACGGTTGTGTACCTCGGTTCAAAGCGTTTACATAGCCATGCTCCGATGTGTGCGTTGCTTGTAGTTTGTCGAAGAGGTCTTGAAAAGCGGGCGAGAGCTTGTCGTATAAGGCTGCTTGGCTCGTCCAAATTGTGTCGCCTCCAGTCTCAGGGGTTCGGATGAGCCTGAGCATGGTATACGCAGGTGGATTTGCTTCAAAAGAATGATCGGAGTGGAAGTCCGCCCCATAATTGGCAAAAGCTCGAATGTCGTCGTCTCTGCCCAATATAGTCACATGCCTTGCATCAACCTGATTCGGGTCGCGGTCTTGCAGTCCGAAGTGCTTGGTCAATTCATATTGCTGGTCGATGGTAATGTCTTGGTTTCTGAAAAATACGACTCCTCGTTCAGCGGCTAAAAGAGCTAGTTCGTCCTTCTGAGCCTCAGTAAGCTGGCTCAGCTGGATACCTTCAAGCTCAGTGCCAATGAAGGGAGTGAGCTGTTTGACTTTGGAAGCTGAATCGAGCAGATTCTTCTTCGTAGCATCAGCGAAGAAAGCTCTGTCTGCTGGAGGCTCAAATTCCTCGACAAGTGGGTGTGGTGCTTTGTAATTGAGGACCTCGTCGGTCAGACCGGTGTGTGTTAAAACCATGCTGACGGATATGGTAGTGTGTTGCCAGATCAGTAGCTGAACAAAATGCGATGATTTTGACCCGCACTTATAACTTCGTGATGCGGATATCAGGATCTCGTGATCCCGTTGCGTCAAGCTACTAAACTAGCGTCAATCTTGAATTCGGTGTTGCACGTCGTCATGCGCTTACTCTCTGCCGCCATCCAAACGCAATAAACGTATCTATCGCGTTATCAGTTATCCGAAATATCTCATTGGTCATGGATATGCACTGCACCCTTCGTTCAGCAACTTCTCCCAACCGTCGCTTGAGGTCGTTCTCGTGCGGAAGTAGAATGCAAGCGAAGTGTCTTTATCATTGTCGTGCAGGATCGCGCAAGAAAACCGGATACCGAGGTGCTGCCAGTAATCCGGTACTTAGGTTGCAAGCTACCCAAGTCCAAGGAACCGGTATTGCACATCATGGCGACCTCCAGTGCAAGTAAACTTGACGACATCGAGAAGTCTCCGGCACCAGCCAGACTCGCTGAAAGCCAGTCCGATGATTCCTCAGACAAGGTCAGTCTTGGCCACGAGGTCTATGATTCATCCAGCGTGGATCCGATTTTGGCGAAGAAGATGGCCTTGATCAACTCAGCTATCGATGAGATTGGTATGACACCATGGCAATGG
This sequence comes from Paraphoma sp. B47-9, assembly GCA_001748405.1. NCBI lineage: Eukaryota > Fungi > Ascomycota > Dothideomycetes > Pleosporales > Phaeosphaeriaceae > Paraphoma > Paraphoma sp. B47-9. The sequence continues at coordinate 31,819 of BCLK01000161.1, forward strand.
AAGCTCTTCTTCTTCAATGGCTTCGGATACGCCGTGGACTCTGTATGTTGATTGCCATCGATCTGTATCCGCCATGTCTAACATTTCCAGCTTTTGATCGTATGTAACGCTATTGCACAGCCAGCAGTAGATCGTGAGTTTGGTAGACCCAACAAGCGTATCGCTGGCGTTGCACTGGCGTCTCAGATCGGACTGCTCGCCGGCGCCGCTCTTTGGGGCTTTTCGGCAGATATTATTGGTCGGAAGCTCGCGTTCAATTCTAGTTTGTTCATTTGTGCGGGATTCGTCCTCATCGCTGGCGGTATGCCCAACTACGTCTCCTTCTCGGCAATGGTGGCCATCTACTCTGCTGGAGCCGGCGGTAACTACGTGCTGGACGCGACCAACCTTCTAGAATTCCTTCCCGTCACGCACACCTGGCTAGTGACCTTCATGTCAACATGGTGGGCTGTAGGCTACACAATAACTGGCCTCCTTGCTTGGGGTTTTATGAGCAATTTCAGTTGTCCGAACAAGTCTACGCCAGCAACATGCCACCGAGATCAGAATTGGGGCTGGCGATACTTGCACTTCACAGCTGGCAGTATCGTCTTGGTTCTCAGTGTTATTCGCCTTCTGTTCATTCGCATGCAGCACACACCACGATGGCTGATTGCTCAAAACCAAGACGCGGAGGCATACACGGTATTGGAGAATCTAGCGAAGCAGTACAACCGTCCTTTCAGTCTGAAGCTGGAAGATCTCGAATCCAAGGGACGTGTTTTGCACACGGAAAAATCGCGTTGGTCTGCATTCCGGCTGGCCAAGCATTTTGGAGGACTCTTCGAGACCCGCATGTTGACTTACTCAACGCTGGTTATCATTGCTAATTGGTTTGTCATTGGAATGGTTACACCATTATACTCGGTGTTCCTACCATACTACCTGGCCTCTAGAGGCGCCACGATCAACGGCCCGCCTTCCAACTATACGACGTGGCGCAACTATGCCATAAATAAGATTGCTGGACTGTTTGGCCCGATTGTTGCTGGAATCCTGGTCGAGACAAAGTTATTTGGTCGACGTGGAACACTGGCCATTGGGGCGTTGCTTACAATGATTTTGCAATTTGGATATGTAAGTTTCTACAATTCACAAGGATAGAGATTGAACTAACTTTACCTCAGACTCAAATAAGAACCCCGGCGCAAAATGTTGGTGTAAGCGCTGCCATCACTGCAGCTTCCAATATCTACTACGGTACCATATACGCTTATACTCCTGAAATACTTCCTAGTGCGCATCGAGCAACAGGCTATGGCATGTGTGTGGTATTTAACAGGGTTGGCGGTATCACGGGTGTGCTCATTGGCAGCTATGCCAATGTCGAGACCACCGCGCCACTGTTCGTGTGCGCTAGTCTTTTCGGATTGCTGGTGTTTCTGAGCTTGATCTTGCCATTCGAGACACGCGGCAAGAGAAGCAATTGATAAAGTCAAGGCGATCGTCATGGCACGTCATGTGGTGAACGAAGTGAGAAGTAGAGCTTACATACAATCTGACACATGTTCTCCACGCTATTTCATGCCATGACAACTCGAACACCCTTGCTGCCTTTTTTCGCTTGTGCAGTGATCAGATCATGATCGTACTTGACATCGTCCGTTGTTGTTTCAAACAATTTCATGTGCGGGAACACCTTAAGTGCTAAAGCGGCTGTGCTGACGAAAAGCTCACAATATGCAAGGCTGCACCACAAGATCAGCGACTCGTTGGAATCACAGCAGACCATGAACTTACTTGATTCCAAGACATTGCCGACTTCCTTTGGAGAACGAGAGCAGACCCATGTCCATGTTCGGTCTTCGAAGCCCTTGCTCGTCGAGCCATCGCTCAGGAATGAATGCGTCAGAGTCTGGAAAGACATCTTCGTTATGATGCATGATCGCGGCCGACACTATATATTGTTAGTAGAGTGCATGCCAGGTCCAAATCTGGAGCTCTGATGACCATGTCGCCTGTTACTGATCATAGTCTCACGAGGTAATACTTACTCCCAATAGCTGTTCCTTTTGGTATCACGTACTCGTATCTTCCCTTACTTCCTGTGCTGCTTCGATATATGAGATCTTCGTGGGGAACACGAGGTGTTCTGGCAGATACTCCATAAGAGAGTCGCAAGCCCTCAGCAACCACTCCACTCAGATATGGGAGCTTTTCGAGTGCAGCCCACGAAAGAGTTGCAATTTCTAGGCCTTTAAGCTCGGCTCTCAGACGTGCTAGAACATCAGGCTGCGAGAGCACGTAGAAGGTAATGACAGACAAAGTCCACTAAATTTGGCAGATCAGCGTCGAGCTATGATTGATGGCTGCGCACTTGATGTGAAACCAGGCGCTTCATATGCAAAACTTACTGCAGTAGTTTCCGTTCCTGCTCCAGTCAAGGAAAAGCCTTCACCCGAGAGACGATCGACTGTCTTCTCGTCCTCGGGTAGCGAAGAAGCTAGAATATCAGTGAATACACTTGGCCTGGCACGCACGACACCCGCTTCATGATCTTTTCGTGCTTGACGGATCCGCGCCGGCGTTTTGATATACATCTCTTTCATGAGGATGCCGATGTCGCCGGACACGTACGGGGCGAAAGGAGGAGCTACATGAACGAGGCCGCGAACCGACGGAAAAAACCGAAAAAGATAGGAAGTGTTCAAAAAAGCACTCATAGGTTCGCGAAAGTTGGGCTCCCACCCATCCTAAGCTGTTGATTAGCTATGAAGCAGAGGATATGGGGAAGCAATGAACAGGACGCTTACCTGCTCCAAGAAACCTAACGGCTCTCCGAAGCAATAGGCGCTAATCATATCTGTCGAAAAGCAGCTATAAGCTGTGGTCACATTGAAAGGTCCTTTCGTCGGGTTTCCTGCATGACTTAGCGATGCTTGATACGGAGTCGAAAGTCTTAGCGACTGGCATATTGCAGAGTCTGTGCGTTCGAGGTGATCTTAATACTGTGGTGTCCAAGATAATTCATATATACACTACGATCACAGATTGCAAAGGGCGAGACATGAGGCAAAGAAAGTCTGCAGGTGCTTGTTGATACGTCACTAGCATCGGGGTTGACTCGAAATTCAGAGGAGAGGAGTGTTTCTTACTGATGAGTTTGTCGCACAAGAGCTGGGTGAGCTTCAACATTTCCGGTTCAAGCCTCGTGATCTGTGCACGCGAGAAGAACTTGTTCATCGCATTGCGACGGATGCGATGTAAATCATGTTCCGGGGTGCCAAATGCTGATTTAGTCGTCGGGCCAGCCAGAACTCCCAGATAATGGGCCTGCTTATCGCGCTTACGCCCTCCGCCAGCGTAGATCTCGTCGACGAAGGCAGCATCATTGCAGTGAATCTCATTTGGTCCAATGCGAACCACTGCGCCTTTGGTTTGAGGTGATACGTTAGCCTCACTGTCAACTGGGAAATGAAGCAGTATCGGGCCGTTTCTCACCGTACGTTCCGTGCATCTCTCTAATAACGTTCGTGTACGTCCCACCGAGCACAAAGTCGTACCAAAACTCGTACAGAAGGGTCATTGCTGCCAGCCTCGGTCCCGGTACATGGCTCAGTGGGTGCAATGGGGAAATGTTGTACAGAGCTCGGACAAGGTGATAAGAGATCCATAGGGTTAGCAGCCGGAGTACGTTTGACAGTGTCACCATGGCAGCAAGTCCGTCTGAGATCCACGATAAAGCCATGGTGGGTACAGTTTGCGACGTCGGAAAACTTCTGGAATTCGAAGAGGAGCAGCTGAACATATCGTCGTGGCTAAGCGGGAGCTAGTTTCGCAGATTGCATCTTGCTGCTAGCAAACGCGGGCTTCCCATAGCTTCCGCGAGCAAATGATAGGCCGTGTCTGGATGCCTGACATCGTCGCTAAACTGACACGAACAGCGTCAAATCCAATGCACATCCGCTTCAACTGTGGAAACGGATCAGAGCAATCACCCACGCGTAGGTCTCCAGAGACTTCTCAAAACTGCGAGTTCGAAAACCTTCTGGCATCGTGATGCGAAAAACTGTCGCGCGAGCCGACATGTGAGCGCTGGGCGCCCATCGTAGAGGCGGTGACAGCCCCTGAGCAACGCCTGTCAATGAGCTGCTTCGGGGCGAACCTTTACGGCTTCGTCTCCGCCTCCCCGCGCGGTTGCACGCATGCGAAGCCTTTCTGCCGCAATGTAACATGCTAACTTCATAACTCTTTCAACAGCCGGTGCGCTATTTTCAATGTCGAAGCAAGAAGAAATTTGACAAAATGTCGTCCAGAAGTTTGACACGCCTGGGTATCCTTGCGAAATCAATGTAAAGGCAGCTGTGGTGACCTTCCGAACCCTCGAAAAACACTTCTGAATCGCCGCGGCACGGTTATCTAGCGCTGCCGTAACGGTCCCTAGTTTCCGTGCGCCAGCTAGCGCGCCGCTGCCATTGGCCCGCATCGATAGCGTGGGCTAAGCGAAGATGAAAGACCAACAGCATCCAAGTCCTGCGCGCCTATACATGGTGCATTATCACGCTCAAAAGACCAGCTCGGTTAGCAACTTAGAGTTGCATACTCAGGCGTGCAAGGAAGAAGGCCGCCGGCTTCATGAAAACATTGTCGAAGCCCATGCAATGTTACAACCGCCTTACGCCATACAGGAAGGAGCTGACAATCCGCCAAAAGCAATGCTCTTTGATTCGCTTAGTTCCACTCAGCATCATCGTCTGCAAGGGTATCCGGAACAGGCAAAGTCCCGCACAGGACCTGCAAGTGCAGGCCGTGGCCCCAGCTGAGGCGTGGTTTGTACGCTCCTCAATTCCGAGGTTCACCAGTTGTTGCAAAGAACCCAGGTTTCAGAGGGCCACCGAAGGATCCACTTCCCCGATCGCATCTATTTTGGCTCCACAGAGACCATGTTGGATCTTGCTTTTCGATACCCCGGGCGATGATCGCCCTGCGATTTCATTTCACGTATAACAAGACGGCCCGCCCTTTGGTGTGCAAGCACATTTTCCTTCGGGCCGCGCCTACAAGCCACAGCCATCGAGAGCCGCCGCTATGAACTATGTCATTTTTCCTACTCATACTGACGTGCGATTGCACATGGCCGTAAACATCGCGATCGGATGCATTGTTTTTTTGACGGTCGCGGCGCGGCTGTTTGCGCGGAAGTACTTGGGCACGGGTATTGGCCTGGATGATATCCTCATCGTATGCGCTCTGGTGAGTTGAGATCTGGCAGCTCTTGTTCGACAAACAAAATAACACTCTTGGAAGCCTTTTTGCTATGCATTGCTTGGGATTCAGGGCGCATGTAAGTATAGCCTGATGAACACTAAGCCATGAAGTTTACTAATATCCTCCAAGTCTCACGGCTCGGTTCAGGCCATAATATCACCGAGGTCATGGTCAATGTGCCTTTAATCTTGCCAGTAAGTAGTCGTTGTAAGATCATCCCAGAGGGCTGTCATCTGATGCATTCCAGTTAACATTTGCCTTCCAACTGCTCTACCTGGTCGGGCTCGGGCTCATCAAGTCGAGCATTTTGTGTTTCTACACGCGCATCTTTGTCAGCATCCGCACACTCTTCGCGGTGAAATGCATGTTCGGCGTCGTAGCAGTTTGGGCTGTTTCGCATGCTCTGACTGTCATTTTCATCTGCTCACCAGTATCATTTCAATGGGACTTGACTATTCAAGGAGGCAAATGTGGTGATCAGATTAAGCTATTTCAATCGATCATCACAACCAACATCATTACCGATGTCATGATCATGGTTCTTCCCATCTATAGTAAGTACTTCGAACATATTCGTACAGGCATAAGAATCTCTGACATAGGTCATAGCTGTGTGGCACTTGAAAATGCGAAAGACCGAGAAAGTTGCAGTCATCGCATGCTTTCTGATTGGTATCCTGTACGTATTATCTCACTCACAAATACTCCTATACGGTACTAAGTACCGCAGCTGCATCATCGCCGCAATCCTCCGCATGATCTACGTCTCCACCGTCGACATCCGCGGCGATCTCACTGGCACCATGCCCATCACCGTCTTCCTCGCCGCCTTCGAGCCTAACCTCGCCGTTCTCTGCGCCAGCATCCCCATGCTCCGTCCCTGCTACACACGCTACCGCCAACGCAAAGCCTCAAAGCGCAGCGCAAACAGCTCGAGCGGCGCATCAGGCGAAGGAAAAGACTCAAATGGCTCAAGTGGTCGCAAGCAGCGCAAGAACGAGGTCGAGCTAGACACGATACAAATGCTGGAGCATGATGTGGAATACAGACCTGGCACTCAGACTGGGAGTGTACACACGACTGAAGAGGCGGGAGACGAGAGCAGACATACGCCGGCGGAACCAATGCCAGAGATGAAGAAGACGAAGTGGACGATGTTACGGCCTTGAAAAAGAAAATTCGAAGCGAATATCATACTCTACAGGTCCGAAGCTGGATGAACATATCACAACTGTCGAACCACGTCGCCAAGGCCACGCGCAATGAGTCCACGCAATCCAGAGCCAAGGCCAATACCAAGACCCCGAATTATACTGGACAAAATCCTCTAATAGCGCAAATGGGCGCGCTCGCGACCTATAACGGATGTGTAAATGGGACAAGACGCCAATCACGTAGCGATAAACTCACACGCGACTGTACCTCTTCAAAGCGAGGCCACCAAACCAACACGAAATATATACCCGCGAGACGTCCAATATCATCACCTTTGGACCATAATAGTCAAAAGCGCATACTTCTGGTGATCATGCGGAAATCGAATCGCCTACCCAAAACGACCTAGATTACGAAAGCGCTGTACATTACGGCCACGGAATTTCTATGAAACCTCGGATCCACCGTCTTGAAAGAATACTGGGCTGCGAGTGACGTAGGATATAAATCCTGGAGGGAGCGGGAACCTAGTCTTTGGCATCAAACGAAGCGGTGACTTTCGAGCCAATGTCTTGGACGCAAACTTGCAAAAGAAGGACCAGGGTCACGGAGTTAGAACGGCGGACGAGCAGGCTTGTATCGACGAGATACATTGAGGATGAATAGTATGAATCCTCGTCATGTGTGCTGTGGCATTCATCAGGTACGAGATACACCACTGGACCATGATCATACCTCAGACCCAGCAAAGTCTACATCCCGAGCCTAATCCATAGACCAAGACATCACACGACAAACCAACGAGCCATCAAACCAAGACACATAGACAGAAAATAAGACTCAAGTGTATTGTGCAAATAGACTGAAAAAAGTGTGGTATATTCTCCAACCTTCGAGCCACGGCCCGAAACGAAAATATTGTAAACGCCTATGAACCCGTTTTGACCCAATGCAACCGGTCCCGCGCCATGGTATGCTAGAAGCAGAAGAAGGAGGAGAATACGACATCGAGTCGCATAAGATGGTGTGGAATCGCGCTTTGGCGTGGGCCAGCCAGCAGCGCGTAAAGGGTAGAGTAGATATACAATAAACCCCGGGTGAAACATGCCGAAGCCCAAACCCGCTTCCTGAACCTCATCATCCGTATGGGCGTCGAGGGCCTCATCATCGTCATGCAGTTATCGTCGCACTTGGCTTTTTCATCATCTTTTCACATGACCGAGCAATTTTCTTCTTGCTGTTTTTGATTCGTCCGACTAAGACGCTCGCGCTTCATCTGAACTTTCGAGCCGCCTCGCTTCAATTCTTCAAGACGTTCTTGCGCTTTCGGGAACTTGTACGCTGTTTGTAAATTAGCTTACTGTCTTTTACAACCATGATTATGCAGGACTTACCAGCAGCCCGTCCATACCACCTCTTCGCCTCGTCCAAGCTGCGCGGACATCCTATGCCCACTTCCGTAAAGTATCCCATGGCGAAGAGCGCTTTTGGTAATGGAGGCTCGGCACATGCGGCTTTGCGTGCCCAGAGGTATGCTTCGGTGTCACTTTGCTCGAGGATGCCTTGCGTGCCGGTCAAGTACCAACCCGACAGCGCGAGTTCGCTTTGATGTTCTTCTTGTGCGGCAGCTCTGGTGTACCATGCGATGCTGGTGCGTGCGTCGATCGGAACACCGAGAAGACCGTACTCGTATGCCTGTCCGAGGCGGAACTGCGAGAATTTATAGCCCAGATCGGAGGCTTGATGGAAGAGTTGTAGTGCGTAGGCCTCGTCTTGGATAACGCGCTCGTTACCCGTGTTGGCCTCGTAGATGAGAGCGAGTTCGTGCAGCGCATGCGGGTTGTCCTTGTCGGCACGGTCCGCGGCGCGCTTGAGCATGTTGATGGCTTCACCAAAGTTCTTTTGCTGGCCGAGAAGTCCCTTGAGCAGGATCATGCCCATCTTGTACAGGGCGGGTGTGTCACCTAGAGCTGCAGCACGTCGATACCACTGCACTGCTTTGAGCGGATCTCGCTTGGTGCCACCGCCTTCCTCATGCCCCATCTCGCAACAAACAGCTGTTCGGTATGCGCTCGCGGCATGGCCACCTTTGGCGGCAGATTGATACAGACTGAAGGCTTCCTTGGTGTCCACTTGCAGGCCCAGTAGCCCCTGACCATAGCAATCTGCGAGGTAGAACATGGCATCTGGGTGGCCATTCGCAACCAACTTCTTGAGGACTTTGTGGCCTTCGAGCACGAACTTCTCCCTATTCTTGTTGCGTGTTCGTGTGTCAGCGGTACCGCCTTCGTCAGACAGCACACTCGCCGCTTCAACGAGCTTCTTTGCGAGCACCAGGCCGGTGGCGCTGTCAGAGGGATTTGCTCGTAGAGTATTGCGTAAGCGATTCAGCTCGTCGTGTGTGACTGGATGTGGCGCTACGCTTTGCCTCTGAGCATTCGATTGCTGGCTCTCGTAACTGGCACGCGACGTCTCACTGTTATATTGTCGGACTGGCGGTGGTCGGGCAGTCTGTGGTGGGACGCCTTGTGCGGGAGGTGGCTGTTGCCGGTTTTGTTGCATCAAGCCAGGTCGAACAGGTGCTGGATGGGCGGGAAGAGCATCGGGGTTTGTCATCGGCTGAGTAGTGCCAGGCCTGCGACCGAGTGGATCGCTTGGAACACGCCCTGGCGCAGGTGCGGCAGTTCCAGGTCGCTGTATCGGATTACCAGGAGCCATCGGCGAAGAGACATTTCGCATGGTGTTCGCAGCTGGTGCGGAATACGTTGTCTCGTCGGAATATACGCGTTGCATAGAAGGTGGCTGTCGGGCATACCGAGGATCGAAATTGGCGCGCTGAGCTTGATCGAATGGCTGGCTCGCTGGATGCTGCATATCATTCGTAGTCATTGCTCGTGATGGTGGCCCACGAATCCTGGGATCGCTAGGCAAACCACCATGCGCATCGAATCCCGTATTAGCCCTAGGAAGCATAGGCACCGGAGGGGCGTCACCGGGCATCTCGTGGACATTGCCGCCATACTGGGCGTGCAGATCTGGTTGCGAGCGACTCCGCTGTGCTTGTTGCTGGAAGTCGTGGGGAGGTGCATGGGGATCTGTTGCACTGACAGTGTGGTGCAGTGCTTGGGCACGGCCGGCCTGGGAGTTGGGCACAAGATGGTTGTCTATAGAGTCGCCACGTCGATGCCCATTCGTTGCGTCTGGGATAGCATCAAAGTTGGGCATGTCAATGTCTGTAGCCATGCTTTTCCGGTCCTGGCTGTCGCCATAGTAGTCGTCGTAGAAGTCATCCAGCTCTTCTGGATGCTGTTGTTGTGAAGCTTGTGGCAGAGGTTGCTGATATGGTTGCTGGGCAGGCTTTTGAGATGCTTGTTGATATGGCTGTTGGGCGGGCTGCTGGTATGTTTGCTGTGGAGGTGCTCGATACTGTTGCTGTGGTGTGGATTGGACTTGTGGCAATGGAGGTCTCTGTTGCGGCTGCCCTGCTGGGCTATTTCGCTGTGTGCCGCCTGCGGTTGAAGGCCGTGGTGGGGCATACGTTGGTGACGAAACATCGTGATAGCCAGGGGTGGCGCCTGGCTCCACCCACTGCTCTTGTGCATCGTAGCCCCCTCCGCTCGGCAGAGTCTGCGGCATTGTCACAGACCTTTGCGTGTTTGGCCCGAATGCTCGGTGCGAGGGCGAGTTGGCATCAGAGGGGCGCCGCGCTGGTGGTGCTCGAGCATCTCCAGTGTTCATTGGCGGCAGTCCCCGTCCAGCAGGCACACGATTTGGGGGCGGGCGCTGGTTGTATCCTTGTCCTTCGAAGTGACCTGAATCTTGGCGGCCATTCGCGTCAGGCCGGGGCTGCTGCGGTCCTCTGTTCTGTGGTGGCATAGGCTGCCCTCGAGGTGGCGATGCGTGTGGCCTGCGCTGTCCATTCTGCCCGTCGCTGATCTTCATGCGTGACATTGCCTGGTTCATGTCGTCTTTCGGTGCCGGTGCCGCTTGGGGGGCTTTCTTCGATGGGAAGGAAGGGAACGGGTTGTCCATGGGCATGGCTTTGACAGGTGCGGGCTGAAGCAGTGAGCGGTCCAGTCCTGCAGCGCGCGGTCAGCCTTGATCTCTATTCCAGTGCCTCCACATGTTGCCGTCCTGCTTACCTGGCGGTCTCAATGCCCCACGTCCCTGCTGCGCATTTGGTGGTGGTCCATTCCCGCGAGCCGCCGGCCTGCTTCTCGGGTCTTGCCGTGGCGCGGGGCGTTGCTGGCGATGGTCGTTGTGTGGTGCGTCTTGCGCATAGTGGCCATTGTCTTGCTGTGGTGGAGGTCTTCGTCCCTGGCCCTGCCCGTGGCCCTGTGGCGCCTGTCCACCGTAGCCGTTCACATCCTGGTATCCTCCGTGCTGCTGTGTCTGCACCCATCTGCCCTGCTGGTCGTAGTAGCCGTCGTTCCACTCCTCGTACTGGCCCTGATCATAGCCGTAGTCCTGATACTGCGCGTCGTAGTGGGCATCGTAGCCTGCGTGCTGTGGGTGCTGCTGGTGCTGGGCGTGTCCTTGGTCGTAGTACTGCTGCTGCTGTGGACGCTGCGGGTAGCTGTCGTACTGCTGCTGCTGGTATGCCATGGCGGCTGTATCGGAGATCAGCCACAGACGCGTCCGTGGTGCAGCTAGCGAGTGGGTGAGGCCGAGCGTAAAGTGCGCCGCAACGGCGGGCGTGCAGTCTTCTTTAAGAGGAACAACACAGCCACAGGCCGCGAGGAAGTGCGAACACGAACGTTGCGCTCGGTCTCAGTCCTGTACGATGCCGATTGACGACGCCGTTTTCCGGGGCGGTGGAGCTGCGGGAAGGATGAAATGGTACTTGCAGGGGTGTCATGAGATTAAAGAACGGTAAGACGGAGACGGCGCTGCAATTCGAGCGCTTCTGGGCTGGGCTCCATATAAGCGCATGTGTTGTCGACGAACGACATCGACAGTTTGCTTATGTTGTGCAATTCAGACGCAATGCCCAGCTGTTTCAACGCCACTGGGGCTGCCACTACAGTGAATAGAGAAGGGGTCGGTTTCAAGGCTAGACAACCACACCGCTGTCGAAACCAGGAAGTGAATGCAGGCCAAATTTCGCTACCTGCCATGTACCTTGAAACTACATCATCAAAATCCAGGGCCCCTGCCATTGCAGCTGGCCGACATGAGCGCGCCAGTAGAACAAAATTATCTCCTATTTCGAGTCTTCCTGCAGCATGAACACCTTGCACAGTCCTCCACCGAGACGTCCGGTTTCAGCCTTGCGCATCAGTGCACAAATGCGTTCGTATCAGGCACTCTCTACACAGAAAAGGTCGCAGAGCCGCTCAGATCACGCTTGGTGATGCTGCACCAATGACTGATGCGCCCTGAGGCCATCAACGCATCAGCGCAGATCGCGTGGGACCTCGTGCTCGGAACGCTCGCGCTGCATATGACCCCAGGAAAGGGACCCACATTGACGGACGGCCAGGTGTTGCGTTATGTGGCGGTGGTGGCGGTGCAACTGTTAGCGTTCTGCAGAGTCGTGATCATCGACTGCGTGACCATGCCATCGAAGAAGACTCCACTACAGCCACAGGAATACTTGCATCTCGATCGGAAATAGGAGCCGCGCACTCTACATCACAGCACGTCATTGGTTTAATAATAGCAAGGAGCTGCCCAAGATGCCTTCAATGGGGACGTACATCAAGGCCATCTCAGGGTCTGTTCAAGCTGCTCTCACAAGAAATCAAGTTTGATTGCTGACTCGACGAAGAGGCGCATTCCTTTGCATAGGTGGCCCAGCCCTCGTGTGGTATGTCACGCCTACTGAGGAAGAGATATTCAAGGTATGCCGTGCTCGCCACCTCCATACGATGCAATGAACCCCTTCTCATGTGTCACAGAAATATAGCCCTGAACTGCAGAAGAAGGCCCTGGCGAGAAGAGAGCAGACCCAGCAGGATTTCGACAAGTTCACAACGCAGCTGAAGGAATTGTCAAAGTCAGACAAGCCAAGTAAGCTCTTCACCATCCCTGTCCAGTCCTGCCATGAACCAGAGATCATGGAGACATGAGATCATGGAGACAGCCTGCTAAATTGCCACAGTCTGGATTGCACAGAAAGAAGCGGACGCGAAGCGATCAGAGGCAGAGCTACAAGCTCGAAGAGACGAGCGCGATGCATATGCTGCAGAGTCGAGGAGGCGGCAAGCAGAGATCAGAGCGAGCACACAATAGCCTCGCTACTTGTTTCTCGCTGTATCCATTATGTATGTACATATAATGACTGTTCGACTTCACAACGAGTCTCTTCTCTCATCCTGGCTCCCGGAGTATCAATGCAGGTGTACTAGTCCTGCGATGATTCCGACGCCCACATGTCATTCACTCTTGTGAAGTTTTTATTTTTCATCAGACTGTGACCTATTGAATATACATATGCAGAATGTCAGAGATTGTCCAGATGTGATGTGGGTGGACGTCACGGGATTACGGGATTTCGCGTCTCGATCCGCCAACGTTCGACGCGACTCGCCTCGTTCATCGTCATGATCCCCCACCCCCGCCGACGCGACCGCACCCAATGCCCGGCGATGCGCAAGCCCCCGTGAAGCTCTCGCTGCCTCTTGTAATGACCTTCTCGACCAGATACAGAATCAAGGCTAATGACATCATAGGAATTCCAGCAAGACATCTTCAACGAACTGCGCGACGAGGATGAGCTCGTTCTCCTGGCGCGGGGCCTCGGCCTGCTGCGCATAGTCACAAACCTCCTCCACTCCTACGATGCCGCAGGAAACAACCTCATACTGCTCGTCGGCGCCGATGATCGCGAGAACATATGGATCGGCGAGGCGCTGGCCGAGCACGCGGCAGTCAGCAATGCGCCAAAATGCAGAGGCCTAAGTCTGGTGAACACCGACTTAATGAGCGTCGGAACGCGCGAGAAGATGTACGCGCAGGGTGGCATATTCAGCATTACATCACGGATTCTCATCGTGGACTTCTTGTCGGGCTTGCTGAATCCAGAGACGGTTACAGGCGTGGTCGTGCTACATGCTGAAAAGGTCGTGGCAACCTCGCTCGAGGCCTTCATCCTGCGTATATACAGGCAGAAAAACAAAACTGGGTTTCTGAAGGCATTCTCAGACACTCCGGAGCCGTTCACGACGGGATTTGCACCACTCACAAACATGATGAAGAATCTCTTTTTGCAGAAGCCGGCGCTGTACCCAAGATTTCACGTCGCAGTTGCAAAGTCTCTCGAAGGCCGGAAGAAAGCAGAAGTCATCGAGCTGGAAGTGCCGATGACCGATGCCATGCAGGATATCCAGAATGCGGTGCTGGAATGTGTCGAAGCCAGTATCAGCGAGCTCAAGAAGGGTAACCCTGGGCTCGAGGTGGACGATTGGAACATTGACAGCGCGTTGCACAAGAACTTCGACCAGATCATCAGACGACAACTGGACCCGGTCTGGCATCGGACGACTTTCAAGACGCGGCAGGTTGTTCGTGATCTCTCATTACTGAGAACGATCCTACATGCGCTGCTTACGTATGACGCTGTGAGCTTCAACAAGTATCTTGATACGGTACTGGCTGCCTCACAGCCACCACCGGGCTCGACAAAGCAAAACCAGTCTCCATGGCTATTTCTAGATGCTGCAGATACAATATTCACCACTGCTAAGCGAAGAGTGTACACTGGCAAGATGACTACCGCAGACTTGGCCAATAGCGCTAATGTTGTGCCGGACTCGTTGGAGCCTGTCCTTGAAGAATTCCCGAAATGGAATCAACTGGCGGATATCTTGCAGGAGATCGAGCAGGACGCATACTTCAACCCGACCCCACAAGACACATCCAATGGCTCTATATTGATCATGTGCGGCGATCAGGGCACATGTTCGCAGCTGCGGGAGTATCTCCAGACGATGTATGTTACTCCAGAGGTTGGTGGCGAAGATGATGAAGGCAACAACGAGCCATCAGCTCGGTTCATGATGCGCCGGAAATTGAGAAACTATCTCACCTGGAAACGCGACTTCAGTAAAGTCAGCGCGGCTCTCTTTTCCGAGAATCAGAAGGCGATCAATAACAGCACAGACAAGAATGTACAGAGTGGTATGCGACAAACGTCCGGCAAGCCCCCTCCGAACAAGAGACGTCGTATCAGAGGAGGTGGAAACCCCGGTGCTGGCCCTTCGCGTGCTGATACGGGTGCTATTCGTACCGCTGGAGACAAAGATGCGCACATTGCCAGTCTGATGGCTGAACTAGAGCCGACTGAGCTGGAAGCTGCTCAAAAGCTTGGTGAGATAGGACACGATCCACTTGAGAATATGGAATCATATTACGAGCTTTTCGACACAAACTCCCTAATTATCGTTCACCCATACTCTGGTGATCTCGACGAACACATCCTCGAGGAAACCAAGCCACGATATGTCATCATGTACGAGCCCGACGCCGCTTTCATCCGACGCGTCGAGGTTTACCGATCCTCCCACACCGACCGCACTGTCAAAGTCTTCTTCATGTACTACGGCGGCAGCGTGGAAGAACAACGCTACCTCTCCGCCGTGCGTCGCGAGAAAGATGCATTCACCCGCCTCATCAAAGAACGCGCCAACATGGCACTCACGCTCAACACCAACGCCAACCTCGCTCCCGAAGAAACCTTCCTCCGTACCATCAACACCCGCATCGCCGGCGGCGGCCGTCTCACCGCCACCATCGAACCCCCGCGTGTCGTCGTAGACGTGCGCGAATTCCGCTCAAGCCTGCCATCGCTCTTACACGGTCGCGCAATGGTCATCGTCCCCTGCATGCTCACCGTCGGCGACTACGTCCTGACGCCCCAAATCTGCATCGAGCGCAAATCCGTCCGCGATCTCATCGGATCCTTTTCCAACGGTCGCTTGTTCAACCAAGTCGAATCCATGATGGAACACTACAAACAACCCATGCTCCTAATTGAATTCGACCAGAACAAATCCTTCACGCTTGAACCCTTTGCGGATTTCTCTGCCCCGAGTAACGCCTCGGGTCTAGCCGCGACCCCCGATCTCCAAGGCAAACTCGTAATGTTAACACTCGCATTCCCGCGCCTGCGAATCATCTGGTCCAGCAGTCCGTACCAAACAGCCGAGATATTCGCCGAATTGAAGAAGCAGCAGGACGAACCTGATCCGCTAAAAGCCGTACAATTGGGTCTTGATCCGACGATGCAGGGCCAGGACGAGATGCGCAGTTTTAATCAGACGAGTCAGGATTTGTTGAGGGCTTTGCCGGGTGTGAATGAGAGTATTGTTACGACGCTTATGTTGAGGACGGAGAATGTGCGCGAGTTGGCGAATATGACTGAGCAGGAGATTGCGTGGTTGGTTGGGTCTAAGGCGGGGAGGCAGATATTTCGGTTTTTTGATCGCAGTGTGTATGATAATGTGCAGATGCCGCAGTTTGGATAGCGGAGCTGGATGGGTTGGAAAGTTGGTGGACATTGGACATGCGGCGTGGAAAGTAGTCGTCGGAGAATTTGGATGAACAGCACAATTGGATAGTTAGCATAAAGCGAAAAGGGATATGCATGCCATATATTCTCATCTATCTCACGAAGCCCGCAGATGCAAGTAAGCAAACACGCTATCATGAATCCGTCGTCGCCATTTTCTCCTGCCACCACATCCTCCCTCTAATCCGCCCGCTCGCTAAGAAGCAGCATTTGAGCCGCCCAGCCCTCCTACAGCCAGCACGAGCCATATGAGCACCGAGACAGCATGGCGGACCTCTCCTCGCGCAGCGCTTAAATATCGTCGATATCAATCTCCTTCTTGGCGCCGCCCTCGGCCTCGTCCGAGTCGCTGTCGTCGCGGTCCTCGTCGAATTCGAAGCCGATGCCCTCGTCGCCCTGGTCGCCGTATGTGTCGGTTTCGTTGATCTTTGCGTTCTCGGGGAGTTCGCCGTAGGCTTTTAATGAGCGGGCTTCGTCGGCTGGGTGGTTGTTAGCATCTCCTTTATTTTTCAAACTCTGCTTCGTGCACACCATGTGATTGTAGCGGTGCAGTGGGCATATGAGCGTGTGTAAACTTACCAGAGTATTTCATAATGACATCGCCCTTCTCGTCCTGGTAGTCGCGCAACGAGAGCAGAATGATGTCGCCCTGGTTGATCCAGACCTTCTTCCTCAGTTTGCCGCGAATATGCGCCAGGCGGCGCGCGCCGTCGAAGCACTGTGCCTCGAGACGACCGTTTCCGAGCATCTTGACGACTTGGGCGTATTCTTGGCCTTCCTCCTTGAAGACGAGTTCGCGCTTCTCGTTGTCGTTCTCGTTCTTACCCCTACGTCGATTCTTGCCACCCTGTTGTGTTTGTTAGCATGCTGTGGGTGGAGTGAGGGGCATGTCCGTTGGAGAGGCCGGCGCAGCGCTCTGCGATCGCGAAGACGGCTTCTACGCAGCGGTGAAAGCTGAGTTGTTGGGCGTCATCGCGTCGCGAGAGATGGCGGGGCAACCCCTCCAACGAACAGTACGCACTTTTCCCTTGTTCTTAGGCATATTGTCTGGAAGTTTGGGTTCGCTTGTTGTGGTAGTGTGTGTTTTGTAGGCGTTGTGAGGGAAAGACGCGGATGATGAGTGTTTATATAGTGGCGAGGTCTGGTTTCTGGTTTGCCCATCGACTCACTGTGGGTGCCTTTGAACCACGGGCGCTAAGCCTTGTGCGCGCCCATTCCTGTTGCGGCCTAGCTCACAACGCTCCCGAGATTTTCGATTTACGGCCTCAAGACAGCTGATATCTCTCAAACTCGCCTTTCGTATGAACTCATAATGGCGCAATGAATAAAGTCGCCCAACAGTTGTCAAGACAACCGTTCAATCTGCTCAGGGTCCAGTATTCGCCGGACTATAAGAGCCTCTGGCAAAATCGGTTGATAGCCAGCCCGCTGCACCCACTGAACGAAACTCAGAGGAGAAAGCGAACAGAAAGAGTAAAAGATGGAATCTGGTGGCATGCCACTTCTGGGCCCGACTTGAGTAAGTCGAGCTGTGTCCGAAGTTGGGCCAGACGACGCCTTGGTACCGCAATGGTAGAAGAACTGAAAGCTCGAGGATTTCACGAAAATGGGAAGGCTATGCGCATCACCACTACAACCGACGGGCACATCGCGCCAATCGAGGGGCGTCTGGACCTCAAGGGCAGCTTAAAGTTACATGCTCTGCCTCCACTTGTGCCAGCCAAGTTCGTCGAAGTCAAAGCAGAAGTCGGCAAGGTCATTGATATCCTGGTACAAGCCACGAAGAAGGCGGCCGAACCTCAGAACCATCCTCCAAAGGTGGATCACCGTCCACAGTGGAATCCACCTAGTCTGTTCAAACCAAAGAAGATACGTAAGGCTGCGTGATAGAGACTCGTTGAACTCTCTATCAAGGTAGCGGTCATCATCAATCCAACATGGCTGTGTACCTGCCTCATCCATGTACCAATCATATCTTTGGATCATGCTAGCTGCATATTTGACTTGGCGCTCGTGCAGACCATAGGCACAGTAGCTGCCTACGCAAGCAGCTCTCCACCTGCTTTTGACTCACATTCATGGTGAGGCTTCTTAAGGCGAATTAGACCGCCTTGTTCTGCGACGTACATTTGCTGGCACAGGAAATATGGAAATATCATCAACACAGCGGGTCTTCGGTATCACTGAGCTCCTCGAACGCATCCTTCTCTTTGCCAATGCCAAGCTCTCCCACGTCGATGTTTCGAAGTTCCCTACCACCCATCGCTTTGATAGATTTCTCGCATCATGGACAGGAGCCGAGCCTCGTGCGATAGTCGATCACGAAAACAGCCATGGCCGCGAATACGACCTGGCGATTCTGGGGCGCCAAGCAGTAGGCATGCGCTGGCTCTTGTGCAAAGCATGTCGGGTGAACCGGCAATTCCACGACGTTATATTTCAGTCACCTTCGATTCAACAAGCACTATTCCTGCATTGGCGCAAGACACGAGACCAGAGCAGCACACCCATGTTCAACCCACTATTGACCTCCAAATTTCACTGGGGCTACTTCCACCCCGTGGATCCAGTCCCCGCTCGACCCCCGCAAACGTTTCCAGCTCATAAGAAGAAGTTTGTCAAAGCACTACTATATGAGAAAGCAAGCTGGAGAGACATGTTTCCCATAGTCCCGCCAATTCGGCATGTGGTCGTGGAACGGAGATCGCCTGGGAGACACTCACCCGGCACGTACAGAACCGAGGATTACATGCGCATGGGCAGCATCAACTTTGACCAACTCGACGAAAACGACGGTTTGAGAATGGGACTATTGTTTGATGTGTGCGAGGAGTGGAATGAGAGCGACAAGAACATAAGCTTTGGAGTAGAATGGATGTGCAGCGGAAATGTAGACCCCAACTTGAGATTGGAGAGGCTAGAGTAAGTCAGCATGTCTCATCGCCAGCGCACTCGAGTGCACAGCTGATGAGAGATAGCACGCGAGCTCATGCGATCAGTCCGCAGATTCTTGGATTCGCGGGCCTTTTCTTTGCATTGAGGCTGCGACACAGTCGTGGTGAATCGACGGAGCTTCATCACGCCACTTCCGTCGACAGAGTTGTCATTTTGCTTTGTCATTACGCTCATTCGTTGCGAAGGCCTTTGAACCGGACCACTTACGCCAAGATCGAAAGCGAGGCGAAAGCATGGAGTATGAACAGTATTGATTGGGATGGCCCGGATCTTGGTCTAGAGCGGAACATGACTGCGTTGTGAGAACAATGTATGTAATTCTACATCCATCATTAGGTTCATTTAAAACTTCTCGCATGCAGGCCTCATATCCAGCTCATGAGTCCACAACGTCGGCTTCTGATTATGCAGCCACAAATACGTCTCTCCCACTGCATCCGCACTCATCTTCTTCCCCGTCTTTTGGTCTTCGCCATCCTCGTCCGCAATCGCACCGTTCGCAATCGTATGCACAACATGCACACCCTTCTCGCTCATTTCTCTCGCCAGCGTCTGCGCTAATTGTCGTACCGACGATCGGCCAGCTCCATACGCAGCAAATTGGGCACTACATCTCAGCGCGCCGAGGGTACCGGTGAAGATAATCGTCTACACAACATATCGTTAGCAAGCCCACTCCTCACTCAAGCCTTAAGTAGTAGTGTAAACATACCCCCTTCTTCCCACCCCCCTCCGCCAGTCCCTTCTCCCCACCCTCGTCAAAAAACCTCTTCAAACTCTCCTGCGCAAACGTAAACGCCCCACCAACATACGTTTCCAAACTCTCTTCAAAGTCCTCTCTCGTCTCTTCCAAAAACGGCTTCTTGCTTGAGTGCTTGATGCTGTATATCGCGAGCTTCAAATCCAGCCCGCTGAAGCTCTTGTGCGCTTTGATATCCGCAAACGCTTTCTCGAGAGACGCTTTGGACGTGTCGGTCGGGAAGGCTTCGAGCACGGCCGACGGAGAGGTTTCGCGGATCTTGCTGATGGAAGCAGAGATGGAGTCGGGGCGCCGGGCGAGGAGGGCGACTGCGAGCTTGCCGTGAGACGGGTGTGAGAGGATGCGAGCGATTCCTGTGCCCTGGGAATGTGTTAGATATTGGAATTGCTAGTGCTGGAGTGAATAGACTGACCGTGTTGGGTCCTGCGCCGATGAGAATAGCTAAGCCGGAGGGAGGCATTGTGAGATGTGTACGAAGTATATTTTGGATGCTGAGGAAGTGCCCTGTATGGTTATAAGGGTATTTCTGCGGTTATATGCATAGCTGCGGTTTAGTGGCGTTTTGTTAGTGATGGTGGGTGATCAACATTGCTACAACATTGCATCATCGACCCTGACCGCGGGGATTGTGCGGGGAGTGTCATCCGCTTGCATTATCTCCGGATACGTGGTCATACTAGTGGCTATTGAATACTAATTTTCGAAGGTGGTCTATGAGTTACTTATTGTTTAGATTGAGATGCTTGATTGCGAAGGAAGTGAGTTGCTGTCCGTGTGAAGGTTGAAGCTTGGCCAGGGAAGACCTCGGCACGCTTGGGCCACTTGACGTCCTACCTTACGTTTTGACGTCCTGCATCGTTCATTTGGTCGCTCAA